>CM060331.1:54998456-55000956 GCA_030674155.1 Stramonita haemastoma
AGTTTCCGAAACAGAAGCTGTTTGGGAGATAAACAGGTAGACAGACACAGACAGACAGACAGACAGACAGACAGACAGACAGACAGACAGACAGACAGACAGACAGACAGACAGACATACATACATACATACATACATACATACATACATACATACATACATACATACATACATACATACATAGTAAGGTAGGTAGGTAGGTAGGTAGGTAGATAGATATGTAGGTAGGTAGGTAGGTAGGTAGGTAGGTAGGTAGGTAGGTAGATAGATAGATAGATATGTAGGTAGGTAGGTAGGTAGGTAGGTAGGTAGGTAGATAGATAGATAGATAGATAGATAGATAGATAGATAGATAGATAGATAGATAGATAGATAGATAGATAGATAGATAGATAGATAGATAGAAGAACAAGGAGAGAAAGACAGAGAAAGAGAAAGGGGGGGGGGAGAGTTAATAAGAAAAAAAGAGGAACAGGACAGAAAGACACACATGCATACACGCACGCACACACATGCAATCAAGCATGTACACACACACCAAACTGCAAACACACGGGGACTGGTTGTAAAAAAGCACAAGAGTGCTTATCCCATTATCCTCGATATAAAAGAATAAAATAAGAAATAAGTAAATAATAAAATATAATAAAAAATGAATAAACCATTGCCGTTCGAGGGGTTTTCCCCCTGGAGTTAACGTCAGTGCTAACTCCCCTCTCCTCACAAGTCCTTCAGATGAGACTATAAACCAAGGCCCCGTGTGCGAACGCACGCAGAACATATTGTGCACACATTAAATCCTGTTCCGCTTTTCGTAAGATTACGCCATTGTGTGCCAGTGGGAACAGATGACAAGATTTTTTTTAACTGCATACACACGGGGACAGGATGTATAAAACCACATGAGTGCTTATTCCATTATCCTCTATATAATAATAATAATAATAATAATAATAATAATAATAATAATAATAATAATAATGATAATGATAATAATGATAATGATGATGATGATGATGATAATAATAATAATAATAATAATAATAATAATAATAATAATAATAATAATAATAATATAATAATAATAATAATAATAATAATAATGATAATAATAATAATAATAATAATAATAATAATAATAATAATAATAATAATAATAATAATAATAAAAAAAAAAAAATATGGGATTTACATAGCGCTGAATCTTGTAGTAGAGTACACAAACCAAAGGGCTTGCACTCAAATAAGTCACGCCCATGCAACAACCATTTACACATAAATTTAACAAATTACATGTCTACACACACACACACACACACACACACACACACACACACACACACACACACACACACACACACACACACACACACACAACACACACACACACACACACACACACACACACTAAACACTATAATAAAACCACACACCTACTACACTACCCACCCCCTCACTCACCTATCTCCATAGTAGCCGTAGACGGGGCTGAAGTTGTCTCCCATGCTCTGCTGGCGGCAGGGGAAGCCAAAGGCAGCGGAGGTGGCTGCAGCGGCCCCCACAGAGGTGTAGTCGTTGACGTTGAACTGCCCGTGGGAGGAGTGGGAGTACGGGGAGGGGGAGGGCGAGATCTGCATCCCCCCCATCCCCCCGGATTGCATGGAGGGGTAAGGGTTCAAACCGTTGATGGAGGCGGGGACGCGCTGACACGTGCTGCCCCCTCCGTACCCCCCGAGCTGAGACATCGCCATGTTGGATGACGCCATGGAGGAGGTGTGATGGTGGTGGTGGTGGTGGTGGTGCGGCGTCAGAGGCCACCCGGGGTACTGAGGGTACTGCTGGTGATGGTACCCTTGACCCAGGTAAGCTTTAGCGGCGAAGGACATGGGCCCGAACGCGCAGTTGGAATCGGCGAAGAGAGGCTTGGGCAGAGAGATGGGGGGTCGGTAAGGACGCTTCATGCGTCTGCGACGTCGGTAGTTACCCTTCTCGAACATGTCGTCAAAGGCAGGGTCCAGGGTCCAGTAGTTGCCCTTCCTCTCCCCTCCGCCCTCTCTTGGGACCTTGACGAAGCATTCGTTGAGGGAGAGGTTGTGGCGGATGGAGTTCTGCCAGCCCTTCTTGTTCTTCTCGTAGTAGGGGAACTTGTTGATGATGAACTGGTAAATGCCGCTCAAGGTCAGTCGCTTCTCCCCTGATTCCTTGATGGCCATGGCGATGAGCGCCACGTAGCTGTAAGGAGGCTTGACGTTGGGGTCTTTGAAACTGTCCGCCTCCTTCACTCCGCTGTTGTTACTGTTGTTGTTGTTACTATTACTGCCGCTGCTGCTGCCTTTGGTGGAATTCTCGTCGCCATCTTCGTTGTTGTTGTTGTTGTTGGTTTTGTTGTTGGCGTCTTTGCTTTCTTTCTTGACGTCGTTTGTAGAGGGAGACTTGGTTTCCGAGTCGGTGTCCTGGTGCTCGGATTTGTAACTGGGGGGTGGGGAGGTTTCGGGGCTGG
>CM060331.1:55008456-55010956 GCA_030674155.1 Stramonita haemastoma
GTAGGTGGTCTGAATGAGGGCTTGGCTATTTTCAAAATACGTTTGAAGACAAAAGGAAACAAAATTTTGACGTGATATTCCACTACAAGGTAGAATAAGTGCTATAATTCTAAAATCCATAAAAATCCTAAAATTGACAACCTCACCCCCAACCTGACTTTAATGGCTCCTAGCGGATAAGTGGGTTAGATGCTAAGCGACTCATTTTGTGGTGGAGTGTCACAAATCTTCTGTCTTTAACAGAATGAGCTGCTGTAGGTGACCTCACATACAAAGAACACACACTGCCTATCTAATCGAGCATACTAACATCAGTGCTGAATCCACTCTCCCCAAAAGTCCTTCGGATGAGACTTTAAACCGAGGCCCCGTGTGCGAACGCACGCAGAACATCTTGCGCACACGTTAAATCCTGTTCCGCTTTTCGTAAGAGTAGGCCATCGTGTGCCGGTGGGAACAGATGGCAATATTTACAAAACTGCATACACACGGGGACCGGATGAAAAAAAGCACATGATTGCTTATTCTGTTATCCTCGATATTAAATAATAAATAAATATTAATAAAATAAATAAAATACTATAACCAAACAAGGCTTACAGTCTCATGACACTACCCAGAGGTTGTTACAATAACGGTTTAAGTACCGATGACATGTCATGGCACAAATTATGGGGGAAGACAGGGAAAAGTGTGTGTGTGTGTGTGTGTGTGTGTGTGTGTGTGTGTGTGTGTGTGTGTGTGTGTGTGTGTGTGTGGGGTGTGTGTGTGTGGTTGTGTGGTAGTAGTGTGATGGTGTGTGTGTGTGGTGTGTGTGGGGTTAGAGTTTTTCTGATCAATATGGGTGTGTGGGGGTAAGGGGGTAAAGAAAAGAGGGCTTAGAGTTTTTCTGAATCAAATGTTTTCTTAAAGCCAAAGAACAAACTGGGTGTGTGTGTAGTAGGGTGGAGGGGGAGCGTTGTACACTTGTCAAACAGCCATTGAACAAGATAAATAAATATGACACGCGGAAAGAAAGAAGAAGAAAAACAAAAGCAGAAATTACACGAGCAATAGAAAAGATGAGCTTTCCAGAAACCAGCACACTTTCCAAAAGGGAAGAACACTATCTTACTGACACAGCTCTCTACATCCCCCCCCCCAAAAAAAAAAAAAAAAAAAAAAACAACAACAACAAACAAAAAACAAAACAAAACAAAAAAACAATGGGTGGAGAGAGATCCCATACTTTTTGACACCACAATCATACAAAACTTTTTGATCACACCAAATTCTCGCCTGCAACTCCCCACCCCACCCCCACCCCCACCCCCACCCACCTACCCTCCCCATCTCACTCATCCACCCTTGTACCAACTTTGATCTTTCTTTTTTTAATCTTCACCCCCACCCCAACCCCAACCCCGACCCTGCTCTCCACCACCTCCCTACAACCGAAAAAAAAAAAAAGCCAGCTTCACAACCTGCTTGTAGGTTAGGTATAGTAAGTAAGCAAACAGACAGGCAGGCAGGCTGGCAGGCTGGCAGCAGGCAGGCTGGCAGGCAGGTATCAGGCAGCAGATGTGGCATGTCCAGTTTCGCTTTACCAGCATCATCAGAGAAATCAGAGGCGAACACTCCCGGCGATGACATAGCTGTGACGGGGAAGTGTAAACGCCACAAGCCGCGAATGTCAAGCAAACCCAAGCCATGAGAAAGAAAACTGCAGGTAAGAAGTCTAAGTAAAGAGGACTGCAGGCGCTAAGGCGGTGGGTGTATCCTCCTTTAAGTAGCCTACCTACCCCTAAATTTCCCTCCCCCCGGCCGGGTCTTTGATAAGGGTTCGTGGCTGAAGATGTTTTGTTTGTGTCCTTGTCTTATTCTTCTTAGTTCTCCTTTCTACCGATGGTCTTGGTTGTTCCCTTGTTGAGAAATGACAGAGGTTGTCTGAGGATGGAGGGTTGGTGGTGTAGAGGTGACACACATCCCTCTAAGAGGTGGAAAGGACAATCAAACCCTCTGAAGCTGTCTTTATTTTGTATCGATGTCATTAAACTGGCATCAGATCTTTAGAGCAGAGGAATAGACTAGGGACAAGGTAAGAAAACTTAAATTGACTTGGGACATACTGAGACGATACTAAAATTGACTTGGGACAAACTGACAATACTGGAATTATATGACTTGGGACATACTGACATATGAAGTTGACTTGGGACAAACTGACAACACTTAAATTGACTTGGAACAGATAACAAAACTGAAACTGACTTGGGACAAATGACAACACGAAATTGACTTGTGACGAAGCAGCAATGCTAAAATTGACATGGAACAAGATAACAAAACTGAAAATGACTTGGGCCAAACTAACAATACTGAAATTGACTTGGAACACAGCAACAATACTAAAATTGACTTGGTACAAAGCAACAATACTAAAATTGACTTGGAACAAGGTAACAGCACTGAAATGGACTGGGGACAAAGCAACACTACTAAAACTGACTTGAGACAGAAA
>CM060331.1:55013456-55015956 GCA_030674155.1 Stramonita haemastoma
GCGCAGAGATCAATGTTATGGCCCAGTCCCAAAGACAAGTACACAGAGGATTTTTTCAAACTTTAAAAAAAAAATCTGTTGAAAACCAGCAAACACGTTTCTTTGCGGCACCCTAAAGAAGATACTACTTCACCCTGCAAGCTAACCCTCATGTGTAGCCTGAGAGTGGTACGATATTGAATAAAATTGCAACAAAGAAAAAATGCCATAACCAGGAGTAGGCAGGTTAACCACATGACAATGCTGATAATAACATGCTTTGGTTTGTTTGTCCATCATTTCCACGATGACCTCCAAAACAGCAGGAGGCAGATGCTGTTTCGGAAATTGGGCAGAAATTTGATTACAGTGAAGATGCCTTGCCCACAGTACATCCCCACTCTCTCGGCCAAGAGGGCACGAGAACAGTCAGCGTTGGAGATGTTCTCCAAAGGCCAACTAGCGCCCAGGGCTGCAGCACATAAGGACTGTGCAAGTCAAGCTCCTAGTCAGAGAGTCATAGTCGATCACTAAAGACTAAGCTGTAAAGTGGAATTCCATGAGTGGGAAAGCCACTGATCATATAAGCCTCTCACTTTGTTGTTGTCCTAGGCGTCAATGGGTTAACAAGGTACGTACTAAATAATAATAATAATAATAATAATAATAATAATAATAATAATAATAATGATAATAATATAATAATGATAATAATAATATGATAATAATAAATGGAATTTACATAGTGCTATATCTTGTAAAAACAAATAAAAACGCTTGCATTCAACCAATTCTTAGAAATTTCTCTCTCTCTTAAATGAAATGAATTTTATCATGAGAGGCCGATGTCATTTGAGGTGGCGTTTTTGTTTGCTACATGTATTAATGACATGAACGTGAACAGTCAAATTTCAGATTTCTGAGGTTCATGCGGAAAAACCCAGCAAAAGTGGGAGGGGGGGGAGAGTTTGCGACTATGAAATAAGAAAGATAACTATGTCACGACAGGGAGATAATCCATGACTGTTTTCCAATGAGATGAATCTAAATTAACGCGACTTTCTTGTACTCCCATGAATGCGCTTGTCTTTCTTTTATTAGTTTTATCCTAGACTAATTTTCCCCCATAATTTAGTCGATATAATTAATGTTTTGTTTAGTTCTGCTCTCCTTTTTCTCTGTCATTTGAGGTAGCATTTCTTGCTTGTTAGTGTTGTTGTTAGTTTGTGTTATCTTGGCTACAATCCTTAGTTGCATATCTCTTTCAGCCAAATAACCATCAGAGGGGCGGAGTGGTGTAGCGGTTAGACTGTCGAGTTCCAAACCTAACGGGACGGGATTGGACCCTTCCTAATGTGTGTTGGATGGAAGAGACTTTCCCCTGGAGTTTATCACATCAGTACCGATTCCACGAGCTTTTCTGAAAGTCTTTGGGAAGAGACTGATGACTACACAACTGAGATCCTATGTGCAAACACATTCACAGCATCTAATCCCGGCTACATCAGTTGGCGTTTCTGCCCTGTTCCTCGGCTAGAGCTTAGAGGTGAGATTTTGCGTCTGCGGACCGTTTTTGCCCACAATGAAGATAGCGGAAATTTGACTTCGGGGATGATGTCGAACCACAACACCAATGAACATGCAGTTTCTTTTTTTATTATTTTGTCATCTGTTCCTACTAGCACAATAATAGCCTACTCTTCCGAAAGGCAGAAACGGGTTTTAACGTGTGTGAAATAATTATGTCCTGCCTGCGTTCCGCACACGTGGGACTTGGTTTGGTGTCCTTAGATGTGTTTTTTTTGTCGTTAACTGGATTGAGAATTTCAACTGCGTGAACTGGGTCAAAAATAACTTGAACTGTATGTAACTAAACTGCTCTACTCAGCACATCGTTTTCTATCAACAGTCACGAAAACAGGACTCCAAAACAAGGGCAGTCAGAAGATGCTACTACACAAACAAACTCTCAACCCAAACAGCTAACGTCACACCTGAGAAAGGTTTGTGAGATCATCAGTGATGAGAAGTGGAAGGTGGGGGTGGTAGGGACATGTTCACAAAGGCTTTGCCCTATCATAGGCAGCCATACACCAACTTCAGAGGACGTCTGATAAAGTCGGAGTTTAATTAACCTTTTTCTGACCAGCCCCTGTCAAGGGGGAGGTGCTGCTTTGGCCAAGTTTCGATTCCCGGTTGAGGGAATTTTCCCCCGAGGAATTAACATCAGCGCTGACTCCACTCTCCCCACAAGCCCTTTCGGATGAGACTATAAACCGAGGCCCGTGTGTAAACGCACACAGAACATCTTCCGCACACGTTAAATCCTGTCCGCTTTTCGTAAGAGTGGGCCATTGTGCGCCGGTGGGAACGGATGACAAGATTTACAAAACTGCATACTCACGGGGACTGTGGTAAAAAAAAGTACATGAGTGCTTATTCATTATCCTCGATATAAATAAATAAATAAATAAATAAATAAATAAATAATAAATAAATAAGCCCCGACCTCCCCAACATT
>CM060331.1:55025956-55033456 GCA_030674155.1 Stramonita haemastoma
CAAGACCTTTATTGTGAAAAGAAAAAAAAAAGAAAAAACCAAAGACCTTTAATAATGAAAAGAAAAAAATTTTTGAAAGAAAACAAGACCTTTACTAGAGAGAAGAAAAATAATCTTTGAAAGAAAACAAGACTTTAAAATGAAACAAATATTTTTTTTTAAATACCTTTAATAGTGAAAAAAATTGAAAGAAAACAAGTGCTAATAGTGAAAAAACACACACAAGACCTTTAACAAGTGAAAAAGAAAAAAATCTAGGAAGAAAACAAGATCTTTAATAGGGAAAAAAAACTTTGAAAGAAATACAAGTGCTTCAATAGTGAAAAGAAAAAAAACCTATGACAAAACAAGATCTTTAACAGTGAAAAGAAACACAAATCCATGAGAGAAAGCAACGGTGCTTTAAAGAGCTAAAAGAAAAAGCAAACCCCAGACTGTAGAATGGTAACCAGACTAAAAAAACAACAGGCTTAGCAGAGGCACCAAATTAACGCTTGGCTTACCAGTATGCTTATTAAATGTGCTAGCATACATACATCTGTAAGCATATCTGAACAACTCAATATTTACATTTTAAAATCAAAATAATAACACCATCTGCAAGTCTGTAAGCTCTTTCCAGTGCGGTGGTCGCATACAATGGTTTGCTTACATAAGATGTGAAAAAATATGACATTGGCTACTCTGAAAAAGTGTGGTCTAGTTTTTCATTAGATTTGATATCGCGCCCTTCATATTGTATTAGGGTATGCATACATTTTCTTCTTTTTTCTTCGGTCGTTTCATCTTGAGATTATTGCTCTGCGATTATAAAAGAAAAGGCGTAGGAGTGTGTGTGTGTGTGTGTGTGTGTGTGTGTGTGTGTGTGTGTGTGTGTGTGTGTGTGTGTGTGTGTGTGTGTGTGTGTGTGTGTGTGTGTGTGTGTGTGTGTGTGTGCTGGGAGGGGGGTTGAAGGTTTTAAAAAGCGAATGTGTTAGTAGAGCTTTAATCATTAGTTTGTACAAGACTCAGGAATACTTAATTAATGTCTCAACTTGAGAAATTGAGTGGCATTCTAAAATTACAATTACACCACATGCATTGTTAAACAAAAGAAAAAGTAAAAAGCAACACAGTTGCTTGAGGGAGGATAAAAAGGATATACCTGCATAAACCATTTAGTTGTTTGTTGATAGGAATTTGGTTTTCTCTTTCACAAGTTTGCAATGTAAAACGGTGAAAGCTATAAGCCTGACACCATCCACGGCTGTGCAAAATGGTGACTGATAGACCAACACAAGGAATGAAAGGACTCAACAGTTACTTTTTCTATTCTAAATCAGCCTATAACAATAGATTCTTGCCTTTCTTTCCTTTTTTTAACGTGTAGTTGTATGTGTAAAAATGTGAGTTGAAATAATTATGTGTAAATGTAAATGGGAACTTAGCCTTAAACAACAATGTAAATTGACCATACTGGGTGGTGCTTTTTATCTTTTTCTTTTCTTTTTCTTTTATATCGAGGATAATGGAATAAGCACTCATGTGCTTTTTTTACATTCGGTCCTTGCTAGTTTTGTAAACCTTGTCCTCTGTTCCCACCGGCACACAATGGCCTACTCTCACGAAAAGTGGAACATGATTTAACGTTTGCGCAAGATTTTCTGCGTGCGTTCACACCTGGGCCTCGGTGCTTAAAATAAGCTGTGTCTTGATGTCTTTCCCTGGCTTATTGCTGTCTGCTTATGTTGCATACATGTATATTGAATAAACAACGTTAAAACGTTTTAACCCAAAGGAGCCTACATAAAAAAAATTCTAAAAAGCCAAAGCTCGCCACACACAAAATTTCCATGAAGCTTTGATGCTGTCCCACCATAATTGATGCTGTCCCAAGCTTAACTGAAGCTGTCCCAACATATTTGATGCTGTCCTATCATAACTGATGCTGTCCCAACATAACTGATGCTGTTCTGTCAGAATTATGCCTTACAGCATAATTCATGCTGTCCCAACATAATCATGCTGTCCCAACATAACTGATACGCTTAAACATTTAAACCAAAAGGAGCCTACATCCAAAAAAAAAAAAATTAAAAAGCGAAAGTCGCCACAAAAAATCCCCTTTGATGCTGTCCCAACATAATTGATGCTGTCCCAGATGTCCCAACATAATTGATGCTGTCCCCAAACATACCGACGGCTACATCAACACTTAGGAACAATAAAGAGGAATGAACCGACTGTGGCCACCACTACAAAAACAAAACAAAAAAAACCCATGCACTCCCCCCAAAGACAATGGAGAAGAGAGAGAGACTCCTCCACCGACCCCCCCCCACCCCCACCCCCTCACGCTAATTAATGAAAATGTTGGTTCAAGCTCACCTGTGTCAATAGGCACAATCCTTCCTCTCTTGTACTACAGGGATGGCTGGTTGGTGGTATACAAGGATCCGAACAGCACACACGTGTCAGAATTAGGTGGGGAAGGAGAGAGAGAGAGGGGGGGGGGGAGGGGCGAAGACAGAGGAATCTGGAGAGAAAAGGGGGACGGGGGAATTTAGGGATGGGGATTAGGGTGGGGAAAGAGGGTGGATGGACGTACAAAAAATAAATCAGAGGAAAAACACCCGGTGGATGTATGCAAGATGCAGCAAAGATGAGAGGAAGCAGCGTTAGATAGATGAAGGCTGGTTGGTATATGTCCGTCAGTGCTCCCTCCTCCACACTTCCCTCCTTCCTTCCTTCCTTCTTCCTTCCTTCTCTCTCTCTACTTGCCGTCAGTTAGTCCAGCTGGAACCTACTCTCTCTCTCTCTCTCTCTCTCTCTCTCTCTCTCTCTCTCTCTCTCTCTCTCTCTCTCCTTTTCCTCTGTAGTCCGTCTGTCGTCCCAGTGACGTCACCACCTGTCAACGATGCCGCGGGCACGTGGAATTCGGCGGGTCAAAGGTCAGAGGCGGATGACGCTCCTTTGCTGACAGGCGGGGTGATAAAGTCCCAGCGGCGTTATCTGCTCGTTGACTGACGCTGCTTTTTGGGGCCCGATCTCTTTGGCCCAGCCCTGATCCCGTTAGATCGTCGTCACACAACACAGCACAGCACAGCACGGCACAGCACAGTACGGCACAGCACCGTGGTTTGTGTCTCGCTAGTGGTGATAGGGACAGCAGATGGTTGATGCCTGTTTCTCAGTCACCTGTCTGTCAGTGATCCTTTAGAACCCACCATCTTCAAACAACTATAACTGCTCAGAATACACATCCACTGTGCACGTTTAGATTCTAAGCGTGTGTTCTTCTTCACGTTGGTCTGATAGTTGTTTCTGTTCTCCTTCGAGATGGGTTTTTTTTTCATGCTAGAGAAAATAGAAGAGGTGTAGTAAGTTGGTTTTTTTGGTATTAGTTGTTTGGCTTCAGGTTTTTGTGGTTTGTAAAAATGTTTATTTCAAAGGAAAGAAAAAAGTTTTGTCAGTTTTACAAACCCAAAAAAACACAAGAACAACTTGATAGTTTTAATCAAAACTTTTTGTTTTAATCCAAAACTATTGCTTCAATTTCAAGAAAAAGATCCTTCATCACTTTTATGGCACACACCGTTTTGTTTTTGTGAAATATGTCCCAAGTCCCCCCACAAAATAATTTAAAAAAAAACACACACTCAAATCACCATTACTTTTTTTTTATTTACAACTACACAACCACCATTTCCCACAGACACAGAATTTCTCAAACACTTCAAATCACATCCCCTGGGAAATTTTAAAAAAAAACATAAAAAGAACATGTGTTAGTGTCCAAATCCAAACCTGCACTTTCCAATTCAACTCATCAGCGCTGCCTGCTATCAACAACAAAAAAAACCCAACCCTAAGGATGCTGCTGCTAGACTGCATCAAAACAGAAACACGGACACGCTTGTTTGCTCCTGGTCTGCCAATAAGCAGGCAGCCACCCGTGACAAGGTGATGCAGCAAGGTCTGTGCACTAGCCTAGCCTACTGCAGAACAGCAGCAGAAGCAGCAACCAAAACCTGGTAGTGTCCACACAGCCCTCACAACTTGGCAAGGATGGAGGAGGTGGGGAGGGGAGGGGAGGGGGCGGTGAGGCAAGGTAAGGCTAGGTTAGTGGGTGGTCAGGGCGCCAGCCTTTCACTTCTCATCTCTTCTCTCTGTCACTGTCTCTCTCCTCTCTGCTTATACTACTGCTCTACTTCTTCTCGCTTGGCTGCAAATGGTTGCATCTTCAGCACAGGCTCTCAGTCTCTCTGTCTGTCTGTCTCTCTCTATCTATCTGTCTCCCGTCTATTCCGATTCCTCCACTATTAGACCCTTACCTACTACAAGCAGGCTACTAGCCTACCCCCCTCAAGTCAGTGCACTGACTTGGGCAAAAAGGCTGAAGTGAGATAGATGGGGGGATGAGGGTAATAGTAGGGGAGGGGAGGGAAGGTGAAGGAATATGAAATGGGGGTGGGAGGGGGGGGGGTTGGAAGGGAGAGAGAGTGAAAGGATTATGAAGGTGAAAGAGAGACGAGAGCTGTGATGGGTGGGTAAGGGAAGGGGGAGGGGAGGGTGTGGATGGAGGAGGGGGGGGGGGGTTGTAAGGGGTGTGTGTGTGGGGGGGGGGGTTGATACCGTTAGCAAAGTGATGTACCGCTTGGCACAGCGCAGCACAGCACAGCATAAGCCTAGCACTCAAAGGGGGCCTACTACTGCTAGGAAAAAGGGGCGGTAACTGTGGGCTTGTGCACGTGCTGCAAGTCTGGCTGACGGATACCAGGAGATAGAGGGGGGAATGGCGGGAACGCTACCCGCCCCGCGTCACTGCCGCGTCTGTCAGTCAGCCGAAATGAGTTTTCATTGGTCCGTGGCATTCCTGGGGAGCCTTTTGCACCAATCAGCTCTGCCGACTCGTGAAGCCGATGACAAGAGAGGTTGTAGAGTGACAGCCGCAGACAGCACTGAGGCACAGAGCACTGAGTGGAGGGGTGGGTGGGTGGTGGTGGTGGTGGGGTGGTGGATAGGGGTGCGGTGCCAGTGCCTGTGCTGCTTATATAATAATGCTCCTCCTGAGTGTTGGTGACTAAAGGTGGGGGGGGAGGGGACTGAACAAGGGGCGAGTGGTTGTGGTGGGTTCTTGTGTGCGTGCATATGAGAGAGAGAGAGAGAGAGAGAGTGTGTGTGTGTGTGTGTGTGTGTGTGTGTGTGTGTGTGTGTGTGTGTGTGTGTGTGTGTGTGTGTGTGTGTGTGTGTGTGTGTGTGTGTGTGTGAGAGTGTGTGTGTGTGTGTGTGAGAGAGAGAGAGAGAGAGAGAGAGAGAGAGAGAGAGAGAGAGAGAGAGAGAGAGAGAGAGAGAGAGAGAATGAATGAATGAATAATCTTTATTTTCCAAGGGTAACAGAGTAAGCATGCACAAACTGTTTTCATCGAGAGAGATTTGATTTTGATTTGATTTGATTTATTCTTTTATATCGAGGATAATGGGATAAGCACTCTTGTGCTTTTTACATCTAGTCCCCGTGTGTATGCAGTTTTGTAAATGTCATCTGTTCCCACCGGCACACGATGACGGGCGGATGGATAACCTAGTGGTCAGAACATTGCGCTGGCAATTTGACGACTGTGGTTCGAGTCCGGTCGAGGAGATTTTCCTCCTGGAGTTAACATCAGTGCTAACTCCACTCTCCCCAAAAGTCCTTCGGATGAGACTTTAAACCGAGGCCCCGTGTGCGAACACACACACAACATCTTGCGCACACGTTAAATCCTGTTCCGCTTTTCGTAAGAGAGAGAGAGAAAAGAGAGAGAGAGAGAGAGAGAGAGAGAGAGAGAGAGAGAGAGAGAGAGAGAGAGAGAGAGAGAGAGAGAGAAGAGAGTGTGTGTGTGTGTGTGTGTGTGTGTGTGTGTGTGTGTGTGTGTGTGTGTGTGTGTGTGTGTGTGTGTGTGTGTGTGTGTGGCCAGCTAAGATGTTTAGATGTATATAAAGTATGACATTATCGGTCCATCACTTGGCACTCTCAGCATCACTAAATGCCTGCCTGCCTGCCTGCCTGCCTGCCTGCCTGCCTGCCTCAGTGTAAAGCAAGGAGGTCCAGGCACTGTCAGTCCTGTCTGTCAGTGTACACTGTCTGTCTGTACTAATGGCTGCTGTCTTCAGCATACCTTCGGATGAGACTAGAAACCGAGGCCCCGTGTGCGAACGTACGCAGAACATCTTGCGCACACGTTCAATCCTGTTCCGCTTTTCGTGAGAGTAGGCCATTGTGTGCCGATGGGAACAGGTGACATTTACAAAATTGCATACACACGGGGACTGGATGTAAGCAAGCACATGAGTGCTTATTCCATTATCCTCGATATAAAAGAATAAATAAATAAATAAATAAATAAATAAATAAATACCGCCCTCCGACAGCAGACAGCAGACAGGTTGTTTGTTTGTTTGTCCTGTCGTGTTCCACGATGACCTCCAAAACAGCAGAGGAGGCAGCTGCTGTTTCGGACGCTGGTTGAAATTTGATTATAGTGGAGATGCCTTGTCCACAGTACATCCCCACTCTCTCGGCCAAGAGGGCATAAGGACTGTGAGCGCTGGAGATGTTCTCCAAAGGCCAAATAACAGCCCTCTGGGCTGCAGCGCGTAAGGACTGTGCAGACGGGTTGTTCTCTCATAGTATGCCAAGAGTACAGAGGAAGAAAAGCTGTCATTTTCTGACAGTCATATTGTTAAAAAAACAAATTAAAAAAAACCTTCATTTTGTTTCTCCTCCTCGCCCTCCCCCCCCCCCCCCCCCCCCCTTGCCCCTTCGATTTCTGTCTTGTTTTTTCATTTATTCGTGTGGAACTCTTATTAGAGGATTTATTTTGTGCTTTTTTGCAGATATTCAATTCAGTTCATTTCAAATAGACTTATTTTACGTTATTGCCGATATTCAATTCTATTCAATTCATTTCAAATAGTTCATTATTGTGCAAACAGAGAACATGAACGATTAAATGGTCACCTTACCAACAACCAGCTTGCTACCACAAAATACAAACTTGCGAGTTTTTCTTCTTCCACCATAAAAGTACACACACACACACACACACACACACACATACACACACACACACACACACACACACACACACACACACACACACACACACACACACACACACACACACACACACACACACACACACACACACACACACGACGTACACAAAGATATACTGTGGTCTATGAAAACTTCAAATTCTTTCATTGCTCTGAAAACAATATTAAATGATACGCTTTTTGGTGTTGTTTATGAGATGGAGATAGTAGTTGTTGTTTGTTGTATGATGTATAATGAATAATAAAAATTGATTTTCAAATAAACTTCCTCCCACCAATCTATGCTGGGCTCTAGAGTCAGTAACTATCAGTTGTGAAAACCTTAACTTTAATCAATGTAATTTACCATCGAAAACTTTAAAAACTTGCAGACTGAAAGACATGTCTTCTTCTTCTTCTCATTGGTTTAATGTCCGTTCA
>CM060331.1:55048456-55089625 GCA_030674155.1 Stramonita haemastoma
CACACACACACACACACACACACACACACACACACACACACACACACACACACACACACACACACACACACACACACACACAAAGTTCGCGCTCATGTCATCAATAAACTTCATTTTAAAGGAAGTATATGCCTAATTTTAATCAAGTCATGTAACGGAACACAAAAAGAATCCATCCGCTGTAAGGCATATATATTAAAACATACATATTCTAATACCTGAATCTTATGATTATGTATTTATGGTCATAGAAATCACGTTCATAACCATTTTGTAATCATAATGAACATAATTATTCAGCTTACTTGAGAATTAAAAAATTATACAAAATCAACTGCATTCAACACGTGATTATTAAATAATACAAAAGTGAATAAAGTATTTCTCAATATGGATGATAACATGTTTAGGCAAGAGAGAGAGAGAGAGAGAGAGAGAGAGAGAGAGAGAGAGAGAGAGAGAGAGAGAGAGAGAGAGAGAGAGAGAGAGAGAGAGAGAGAGAATGAATGAATGAATGAATGAATGAATGAATGAATGAATGAATGAATGAACGATCTTTATTTTCCAAAGGTAGCACAGTAAGCATTCACATACTTTTTTTTTTATTCAGCCCTTGTCTGTTTAGGGAATAGCAACCCCCCTCCCCAAGAAGAAAGGAAAAAAAAAGAACAACAGAAAACAGAACCTCCATCACCAACAATAAAAGTTCAACCTATGATTTAATGAAAAAGGACATAGGTATACATTCAACAAACGCATAATCCCCACCAAATACATTGATAATCATTTAAACAAAGAAGATAGATATTTTTATGTATTCTGCATAGTTATATATTCAGCAAACACACAACACCTAACCGACCCCAACATTAATGTCAAGACAGATACACTGATTATAATGAAATAAATCAAACATTAAAATTGGGAGGAGACAGCAGAGAAGAGAGAAGTAAAAAAAAAATTACAAACATATCAAAACATTTCAATATATCTTTCACACTTTAAAACAGTATTCTGAAGAAAAAGAAAAAAAAGAAAACTATCAGCAAATAAACATTTAGAAAATCATAAACATCGAGATGTAACATCCAAACATAACATTTTTCAAGACATGTTCAAGAACATGAGTTTAAAATTCCAAAAACGAGTAACATATAGAAGGGGAAAAACTCAACAACCAACCAAACTTACAAACAAACAAACATAGCCCATTTATTTAGACCACGAGAATACAATTTCAAATTAAACATAAAAACCACAACATTCCTATCTAATGACAAGTTTAGGATAGTATAATTATTATGTGAAAGTGTAAAGTAGAAAGGAATTGAGTAAAGGCAAGTCAAGGCAAGGCAAGGCAAATTCTTTTATTCGAGGATAATGAATAAACAGTCGTGAGCTTTTTTACATCCAGTCCCAGCCCTTATCAGGGATAAGATCAAGATAAAAAAACTCCTTAAAGTAAACAAGAATAATGAAATACCAAGAACAAGAAACTATACCCAGTACAAACAACAGACAAGAAATAAGGACAAGACTTTAATAAGGTTATAAAGATGCACTCATTCAGAAAACGAAAATCAGAAATCACAATGAAATGATAATTTTGATTATAAAGAAAAATAAAAGCGCTAATAGATGAAGAACAACAAGAGAACATAATGAGATAAACAACTGAAAACATCAATCCACCACCATCTATCAATGTCATATTTTGACAAAAGGGGAAAAATAACTAATATCAATATTGGAGGGGGGAGGAGAGTACTACCAATAACAAATTACATAAATCGTCCCAGATGTTTTGAGAGAGAGAGAGAGAGAGAGAGAGAGAGAGAGAGAGAGAGAGAGAGAGAGAGAGAGAGAGAGAGAGAGAGAGAGAGACTCCCATTACAGAGCAATACATCCCCTGCATTTGATACATGGAAAAAACATCACAATCACACAGACCAACATCACTCCCAAATGATACGAAACATACTTGACCTTCCCACCTATCTCTGAACATTTTCGCTAGGGGGGTTAAAATAAAATCGGGAAGAAAGAGGGGGTGTCAAACCTATTTTCGTCACCCTGGCGCCAAAAGATACGCCATGTTCTGCCGCCGGAGTTGTCGAACATGGCAGGGGCAGATCACTCTGCCACACACACCCGGCTCCCCTGTCTGGGAAGTACCGAACCGAGCAACATATGTTTTGTGCTCAAATCTCCGTGACTGGAAACTGGAATCGCAGCTAAACAGCCAACGGGTCGTCAGTGCGTTTCTTTCCAACTCATTTTCTCTCTGTCTCTCTCTCTCAGTCTGTCTCTGTCTCTGTCTCTGTCTCTGTCTCTCTCTCTCTCTCTCTCTCTCTCTCTCTCTCTCTCTCTCTCTCTCTCTCTCTCTCTCTCCTCTCTCTCTCTCTCTCTCTCCTTTTTTGTTATTTTGTTCTTTTCCCTTTTTTTATTACTGTTTTTTGTTTTGGGTTTTGTTTTTCATGCCATTTACTTTTTTTCTCCCTCCCCACCCCCTTCTCCTCCACGTACACACATTATCCCCCCCCCCCAACACACACACACACTTTTCTTTAACAACATGCAACACATGGGCAAAAAATTCCAAAGACTTTTTTTTGGGGGGAAAGTGTGCGGGAGGTGGGTTTGTTTGTTTTTTGGCTAACCCCCCCCCCCTCCCCCCTTTTAATATTTTTCATTTCAGATCCTCCCTCTCTCTCTCTCTCTCTCTCTCTCTCTCTCTCTCTCTCTCTCTCTCCTCTCTCTCTCTCTCTCTCTCTCTCTCTCTCTCTCTCTCTCTCTCTCGCTAGAGAGATGGCTTGATGAAAAAAAGCAAATTTAAAATAAATTTTCCCCTTATGTCTATGCCTATTCTGTCTGAATGTTTATCTGTCTGTTGGTCTGTCTGTCTCCAATAAGGCTTTAAAGGAAATTTCATCGGCTTCTTTGTAAATATCATAAACGAAACTTGTAAAAAGTACAAAGCACAACTGAGCTTTAAGTCATCGTTTCTGTAATCTGCAAGCAAGATATAGTGTTATGTAAATTCAATGTATTATTCTGTTTCTGTAATTCTGTCTTTACAAACAAAGTAACGAACAAGCAAAGCCAAGCAAGCAAGTAGGCCTAAGCAAGCAAACAAACAAACGGCAAAACACGAAACACAGCTAAAAGCAAAACAAAACAAAACAAAAAAAACAAAACATTGCCCGCTACATTTCAAGCAAAATAGTGACTAGTTTCTTTCTGTGCTGGTTTCTTTCCATAAGGTTTCTTTAACGTGGATATTCTTGAAAATTGGCGCGGGATAGCCGAGTGGTTAGAGTGTTGTGCTCGTGATCGACATAGTTTAGTGGTCAGAACATTGCGCCCGCAATTTGACGACCCGGGTTCGAATCCCGTTCGAGGAGATTTTTCCACTGGAGTTAACATCAGTGCTGACTCCACTCTCCCCAAAAGACCTTCGGGTTAGACTATAAACCGATGCTCCGTGTGCGAATGCACGCAGAACAGTTTGTGCACACGTTAAATCCTGTACCGCTTTTCGTAAGAGTAGGTCATTGTGTGCCGATGGGGACAGTTGATAAGAATTACAAAACTACAGTCACACGAAAACTGGATGTAAAAAAAAAATTAAATGAGTGCTTATTCCACTATCCTTGATATAAAAGAGAAAAAAACAGATAAAAAATAAACCGCTCGAGTTCGAGCCACCACTGAAACGCCCGTTCAAGGGAATTGTCCCTGGAAGGTATCCTCTGATCTGACTCCACTCACTCCCAATGTCCTTCGGGTGAGACTAGAAACCGAGGTTCCGAGTGTAAACGCACGCCGAAGATCTTGCGTAGACGTTAAAACCTGTTCTGGCTTTTGGAAGAGTAGGCCATTTTGTGCCGGTAAGAACAGATGACACCCCCCCCTCCCCCAAAAAAAAACACAAAATATATATACATAAAGTTGCATGCATACTGATGCTGTGTTTAGACATCATCTCCGAAGTCGACATGCGGCTACCTTAATGGTGGGCAAAAAATGGTCGCCTAAGCATAAATCTTCCATAAAAAGAACATTGTCTCTGATTCAGCGTTCCATGTTGCCCTCTGTTCCCATGGTGACGACCTCAGTTTCGATTTCCCCGTACACCTCTGTGCCTGTAATAACATGGTTTCCTTCGGAGTCCGAGGTTCTGAGAAGAAAGGTCGTAGGAGGGATATTGTGGTGGTCGCCACCCCGGGTGGGCCCCTCAGTCTGGTTCCGCTACCGAGCTGGTAATTACTGACGTCAGAATGGGGCTTACTATGTGGTCTTTCTAACTATCCCTTAGTCTGGCAACCGTGGGGGCACCCCTGAAGACTTGACAACCAGTTCCCTCCATTCCTCTTTCTGTTCTGCCTTTCTCAAAATTTCGTTGAGTTTTAGGGCCTGTACTAGGTGGTATATCCTGCGTATATTTGTTCGAAACGTGCACTTCTGAACACCACGAATGTGACCCAGAAGCAATGCAGGGTTCCTCTGCTGGTGGCCTGACAGTGGCCTGATATTGATGGGCTCCCTGTGGACTCCCGACCCTGGGGAAGCAACATAACAAATCAAGGTATGGCTGTGGCCGGAGAGATTGGAATGAGCGGCGTGAGATCAGCAGAGGAGGAACGTCACAGCAGATGAGGCAGCCACAAGATAATGGAAACACGCTAACAAGCAACAACCAATACCTCCCAAAAAAGAACCCAAAACAACAACAACAACAACAAACACCTTAAAGCCCAAAACAACAACAACAGCTAGCAACAAAAAAGCACAAACAAAAAAAGAAATCACTATAAACGCAAAACAACAACTACTTTTTTAAACATTTTAAATCAAACAAAACAACAAAACCTTTAGTGTCTATTATATTTTGACGGGCAGGGTAGGGGAAGAGATTTAGTTAAAACTAGTAATTGCCATTGGTTGTTTGCTTGTTGTGTAGGTTGAATGCAAGCGCTTTGATTTGTTTCGTTTAGGTTTCTTTTTGCGAGATTTTAGAATCGAGATGGAAGAGGTCTATTTTGGCAATGAACTGCATGTTGTCAAACCAGCGTGCGCGCGAGCGCGCAAACACACACACACACACACACGCACGCACGCACGCACGCACGCACGCACGCACACACACACACACACACACACGCACGCACGCACGCACGCACGCACACACACACACACACGCGCACACACATCAAATTAAATCAAATCACATTCTTCTATTTCGCGGATAATGAATAAGGACATGTGCTTTTATACATACAGTCCCCGCCCTTAGGAATACATCATGCTATGATAATAAAATAAACCAATACAGACATATCATAATAACAAATAGACCCACATATCCACATAGAAAAGGCAAACAAGCAACAAACAACAACAACAAATAACAATTCAAAGTAAAGAAAACAAACCAAACCAAATAATAATATATAAAAAACACCCAAAAGCAACAAAGAAAAAAAAAGAGACAAAAAGAAAAACAAAACAAAACAAAGAAACAAACTCAGAAACTAAAGAAACCAAAACAAAGCATAAGCAAACAAAAGTAAACAAAAACAATAACCAAAAATATATCTACAAAACAAAGCAGGTTACGCAAAAGCAAACATAAGATCACACTTACACATCCGCCAGCGCAGGCAAACACACACACACACACACACACACACACACACCACAACACCACACACACACACACACACACACACACACACACACACACACACACACGCACGCGCGCGCGCGCGCGGCGCGCACCATGCATTGATCTGCTGGCTACGGTAAAAATACACTTTTGATATTGAATGAATGGTATGACAAGAATTTAAAATAAAAGAAAATTCAACACATAAAAAAGACAATTCATCGAGACAGAGACAGAGACAGACAGACGGACAGACAGACAGACAGACAGACAGAGAACAGAGAGAGTTGTCAAAACAATTTTATTTCAAAGTTTGCGATTTCTCTCTCTCTCTCTCCTCTCTCTCTCCCTTCTCTCCTCTCTCTCTCTCCTCTCTCTCTCTCCCTCTCTCTTCTCTCTCTCTCTCTCTCTCTCTCTCTCTCTCTCCTCTCTCTCTCTCTCTCTCTCTCTCTCTCTCTCTCTGTTGTCTGTCTGTCTGTCTGTCTGTCTGTCTGTCTGTCTGTCTGTCTGTCTGTCCTCTCTTCTCTCTCTCTCTCTCTCTCTCTCTCTCTCTCTCTCTCTCTCTCTCTCTCTCTCTCTCTCTCTCTCTCTCTCTGTCTGTCTTCTGTCTGTCTGTCTGTCTGTCTCTCTCTCTCTCTCTCTCTCTCTCTCTCATCTCTCTCTCTCATCTCTCTCTCTCTCTCCTCTCCTCTCTCTCTCTACTCCTCTCTCCTCTCTCTCACACACACACACACACACACAACACACACACACACACTTACACACACACACAACACACACACACACACACACACATACACACACACACACACACACACACACACACACACACACACACAAAACACACTCTCCCACACACACACACGTATACACTTACCCCCCCCCCCCCCCCCCCCCCCCCCCCCCCCACACACACACACACACACACACCTTGCAAGCCAGACTGACAACAGATTTTTTCCTCGTCAGAACTCACGAGCAGAACGGTGGGAGCGGAGCGGGAGCTGATTTGAATGAGCACGGTTGACTGCACATGTAAACATCAGGCCCCCACCCCGGGGCAGGCAAGTGGGGAAGACAGAAACGCCGGGAATAGAAGGAAGGAGGGAAGGAAGGAGGGAAGGATAGGAGGGAGTGAAGGATAGGGAGAGAGTGAGGGAGAGAAGAAACTTGTAACAGCCATTTTACACTTATATTAGGGGTGGCAGTGGATGGGGTGGGGTTGGGGGGGGGGGGCAGGAAAAAAGAGATGATATTTTTTAAAAAGTTATTATTATTATTTTTGTTGTTATTATTATATTGTTGTTGTTTTTGTTGTTGTTGAGAGGGAGAGAGGAGGAGTAAGTGTGTGTGTATGTGTGCGTGTTTGTGTGTGAGAGAGTGTTTGTGTGTGAGAGAGTGTGTGTATGTTTGTGAGTGTGTGAGAGAGACAGACAGACAGAGACAGACAGAGAATAAATGAATGAATTAATGAATTATTTAATGAATTAATTAATTAATTAATTAATTAATTAATTAATTAAATCAAATGAATGATCTTTATTTTCCCAAGTGTTGAAAAAAGTTTTTACATGTTTGTTTTTTCCATCCGGCCCTTGCATTGTTAAGGGACTATCAAAACAACATCAGAAACAACACAGAACCCCCACCCCCCACCTCCCTACAAAAAAGCAAACACACAATACACAAATGCAAACAAATAAGCAAAAAAAACCCATTCCAAAACCAAAACCAAAACAAAAGGCAGCAACACCACACCACCGACAATAAGAGTTCAACGTATGATGTAAAGAAAGGAGATATGTATGTATTCGACAAATACATAATCCCCGAGTGTATACATTGATATTCAAACAAAGAGATATGTATTTAACAAACAGAGACCCGAATATGTCAAAACATAACCGATACAATTAAGTACATAAAACAGACTGAAATCGAGAGGAGACAGCAGAGAAGAGAGCAGCCCTAGCTTAAAAAATATATATATAATTATATCAAAACAAATTCACAAATTTTTCTTACTTTAAAGCTATTACTATGAATAAAAACAAACAAAAAAACCTAACAGCAAAAACAAACAAAAGCAAGAAAAGAACATTAACAAGATATAACGCACAATAAAATATCTAAACATAACATTTTTTTTTAATTGTGTAAATAAAATTGATTTTTAAGATTCGAAAAAGGCGTAGCATATATGTGAGGAAAATAAGACAATCAAGCAAACAAAAAACAACAAACAAACCAAAAACAATCACAAAAACAACCAAAAAAACCACAACGAAAAGCTGTCCTTATTCAGACGACATGTACACAATGTCAAATTCAACATAGGAGCCAAAACATTTCCACCCTATTAATGATAAGCTTAAGATACATTATGTGAAAGTTGAAAAGAAAGAAGAAGATTGTGAGAAGAGAGAGAGAGGAAGGGAAGAGAAGGAGAAAGAGAAGTGAGAAAGAGAGAGAGAGGAGAGAATAATAGAGAAGAGAGAGAGAGAGAGAGAGAGAGAGAGAGAGAGGAGAGGAGAGAGAGAGAGAGAGAGAGAGAGAGAGTACGCGTCACTTGTTATTCATAAACAAAGCATGTTGCCCAAACACGGTGTTATTGTGTGTTTTTTATGTTTATAAACTATCACCTCAAAAATGCAAAGCAATAGCTCGCGTGTGGTGATGCTTTTGGCGCCAACCGCTGTCCCTAACAAAATTGCTATGCTAACAGGAACCTCTGTCCCTAACAGAAATTGCTATTGCTAACGGGAACTGCTGTCCCTAACATAAATTGCTATGTTGCTAACGGGAACCGCTGTCCCTAACATAAATAGCTATTGCTAACGGGAACCGCTGTCCCTACAGAAATTCATGTTGCTAACGGGAACCGCTGTCCTAACAAAATTGCTATTGCTAACGGAACCGCTGGTCCTAAACAGAAATCTTTTTGCTAACGGGAACGTCTGTCCCTAACAGAATAGCTGTTGCTAACGGGAACTGAAGTCCCTAACAGAAATAGCTGATCTTAAAGGGAACCACTGTCCATAACGGAAATCAAGAATGCCAACGGCAGCCATGTCGTTAACAGCAACTGCAGTCCTTAAAAAATCTAAGAAATACATTTTTTGCCAATGCCGGTATGGGAACGACGTACTTACTATCTTACTTACTATAACAACAGAGAAAACTGCACACACACGGGGACTGGATGCAAAAAGCACATGAGTGCGTATTCATTATCCTCGTTTAAAGAATAAATAAATCAATGAATAAAATGATAAAAGCCACAAGATTTGTTATGGCTAAGGGGAACTAATGGCACTGCGAGAAATTATTGTAACTTTGGGACTCTGATTAACGGGTACAGTGTGTGTGTGTGTGTGTGTGTGTGTGTGTGTGTGTGTGTGTGTGTGTGTGTGTGTGTGTGTGTAGATTGCTTGATTGATTGTTGATTGACTGATTGATTGATTGATTGATTCTTTTATATCGAGGTTAATGGAATTAGCACCCATGCGGGTTGTTTTTTTTACACCCAGTCCCTCGGGTGTGTGTGTGTGTGTGTGTGTGTGCGTGTGTGGTGGTGTGGTGTGTGTGTGTGTGTGTGTGTGTGTGTGTGTGGTGTGTGTGTGTGTGTGTGTGTGTGTGTGTGTGCGAATGGTCTAGCTACCTCAATGAACGGCAATAGGGAGAACACACGCAAAATCTCACCAGGTGTGAATCTTGGATCTCCAGTCCAGGAATAACAAAAACAACAACAAGAACAAACATAAAATGATACAGGTGACGATGGGTGCGATGTTTTTGGAAATGAGTTGAGAGAGACAATGAGCAGGTGTGAGGAAAGCATCACTACTGAACAGGGATAGCCTAGTGGTCAGAACATTGCGCTGGCAATTGACGACCCGGGTTCCATTCCCGTTCGAAGGTTTTCCCCTGGAGTTAACATCAGTGCTGATTCCACTCTCCCCAAAAGTCCTTTGGATGAGACTGTAAACCGAGGCCCCGTGTGCGAAGGCACGCAGAACATCTTGCACACACGTTAAATCCTGTTCCGCTTTTCGTAAGAGTAGGCCATCGCGTGCCGGTGGGAACAGATGACAAGATTTACAAAACTGCATACACACGGGAAGTGGATGTTAAAAATTAAAAAAGCAATGAGTGCTTATTCCATTATCCTCGGTATAAAAAGAATAAAAGAAAAGAAACGAAACAGACATGGCTTCTTTCCAGACCAACAAAAACAAAACTAAAATCAGCTAAGATGGGACACAGAAAAACAAAGAGAGAGAGAGAGAGAGAGAGAGAGAGAGAGAGAGAGAGAGAGAAGAGAGAGAGAGGAGAGAGAGAGAGAGGAGAGAGAGAGAGAGAGAGAGAGAGAGAGAGAGTTTTGATGCGTTACCTTTGTACAGATTTTTGTGTGCATGGTAATATTGTTTTCTACCAATTATTGTCTGGGATGTGATGTGTGATATTGTTTTTGCACTGTTATCTGCTTGATATCATTTTCTACAGTATTTGTCTGGTGTGATAATTTTTTTTTTAACAAATTGGTGTCAGGACAGTTTTGTTTTCCGTTATGCTTGCTTTATATTAGCAGAATTCTGTCTGTTGCGTTTGTTTCTAACTTCATGCCTTTAACATTTTTTTTCCAATCATTGTATCTGACATCACTAATTAGAAGAAGGACGTTAAACTGAAGAACTAACAACACACCTTTGAAGAAGAAGAAGAAGAGGAGGGGGAGGAAAAACAAAAGAAGAAAAACCCGTCTCTATCATCTAGTACACTGCGTTTACATTTTCCATTCCATGAGCGATATACCAAGCATTGTGGAAATAGATTAATATCTACCTAAACACGCCTTTGAACCGGGGGATTCACACGGGTCTACGTCAAAGCGAATTTAACGCTACTTTGTCACCGAAAACAAACAGGAATCACTTGTTACTCGTCAGCAAATCGTGTTTGCTCCAAACAGCGCGCCATTGTTGCTTATTATGTTTACAAGCTATGGAGGATGGAATGCTACACAAGGCCTTCGCTGCCGCTCATTCATTGAGCTGTCAGCGCGTTTGTCTGAGAGAGAGAGAGAGGGAGAGAGAGAGAGAGAGAGAGAGAGAGAGAGAGAGAGAGAGAGAGAAGAGAGAGAGATGACAGTTTTTATTTTTACAGTTGCAAAGGTAACATATATACGCATTGGTAAAATAATGTTCTTATGTTTTATGTTTGTTTTTGTTGCTGTTTTTTCGAGGGGGGGTGGAGGGCTTATGTTGTTTGTTTGTTTGGATTTTTGCTGTTGTTTGTTTGTTATATCTTTCTTCGCCTTCCCATTCTGAGAGAAGAGAGAGAGAGGAGAGAGAGAGAGAGAGAGAGAGAGAGAGAGAGAGAGAGAGAGAGAGGAGAGAGAGAGAGAGAGAGAAGTATGATGGCAATGTTATCCCTTCATTTACAAAGATAAGAGATAGGTATATGATGTTATGTTCTGCGGTTTTTTGTTTGTATTTGTTGCTGTTTTTCTGTATATTTGTGGTTATGATGTTTTGTTTGTTTTGGGTTTCTTGTTAGCATTTTGGTTTTGTTTTGTTGTTGGGGTTTTATTATTTTTTATTTTTGCTCTCCAACCACGAGAGACGTCAGACTTCAGACTTTTACTGTACATCAGCCTTAGGCCACAATACAAAAGCAAATTGGGCATAGGGAATGGTCCATGAAGCTGTAAACATACTACTACAGCCATATGCTGAAGTGTCTCAATGTTTATGAAAACAAGAATATTACATCAGCCATTCATGGATATTCAACGGGTGAAACGAGCATACATCATAACATTTATAGTCAACAGTGTTTTACATACAATGTTATTCATCCACATGAGAATCCTTTCTGATAAGTTTATCTTACTTCTTTGGATTGCATGAAAAACGAAACGCCATGGATTATATCTGTCCGTGGGATTTACGGCTTTTAGTATCAGGTGTAAAGGCATGTACCCTACGCTTACTATCATCGTATATCCCGGCGTCAACCAGGCCCGAGAGATACAGACACCTGCAGTGTTGGTTAGGTAATTTGAGCAACACTCTCAAACTCGCATCCACAACGTGGATGAAGCTCGACTGTGTGCTTCCAGTCTTCCCACTGAGCCCACAGCACACTCACTCTGAGTAGCAGCTGGCCGGATTAAAAAAAAAATCCTATTACCCTTATGGGATTCGAACCCGCGACCTTCCGGTCCGAAATCCAAGATGCTAACCACTGCGCCATGGCGACTAGTAAAAAACAATATTGCTATAGTCATCAGCAGGGCCATGGTCCGTGATGCACGAGTGAGTTAGTTCTGGTCACCGGCAGAGGACACTGAACTTCTAGGCCTGCCCACTTCACTGTTCAGATTCCAGTTTGCTGCTTAACTAGACAAGACGCATTACTGTTGCTGCTCCTTGTGGGTTTGTTGTGAGGCTACAGGTAAGTGATGCCATTGTTTTTATGACCTCTGCCTAGTTATTTATAACTACGTTTACATATTTGAAATTAGAAATGAAATGGATGAGGATTATGAAAAAGTTTTTTTTTTTAAATACTGGGCCGGGGATTTAAAAAAAAAAAAAAAGCGAAGTAGATGGCAAACGTTCCCTGTGCCCCCATTCCTGTGTGGCTAAACTGGATTTCTACTATACAATCTCGCTACACTGAACTGAATTCTTCGCCAGTGCCATGTCAAAACCACGAAAGTATTCTGCATCTTGAAATCAGAAATTCGTACTATTCATAACATGTATGTTCGCTGTACAAGCTTAAGCGCCGATGTTGTCAACATCCTTTTCTTTAGCATAAGCTGCCATTTTTACATGAATTTAATTCAGAATAGAATTTAGCGTTTGAGATAAAGAATTGTAAACGAAGTTTTTACGTTTTAACTTTTGATACCGAATATATCGCGAAAAAAAAAACCCAAACTTATGCCTGGAACATGACTTGTTTGAAACGAACTTGGGCACTCTTCTCTCTCTCTCTCTCTCTCTCTCTCTCTCTCTCTCTCTCTCTCTCTCCCCCGTCACTCTCTCTCTCCCACTTCCCTGCCCTCCACCCTCTCTCTCTCTCTCTCTCTCTCTCGGGGTGGCTTCCCTTGCTTGGTTACCAGCAAGACGACATTTCGACACTCAGAGAAAACAATTGTGATTTTCTGCTAAAAAAGGCTGTAAGTATGCCAGTGACAGGACTACCGCTTTGTTTGGAAACTGTCCTGAACACATTACTGCAAGAAATGCAGCTAAGTTCCTACAGAATCGACGGCAGAGAAAAGCAAACAGTAATCGTGCTGCGCCTGTCTGCAACCCATCAACCTCCTGCTACACACAGCCACAGTGACAGTGTCAGCTTTCGAAGGAAGGGAGCAACGCAGATTGCCAGGGACAGAAGGAGGTTAGAGACCTACAAGGTTAGTCTAATGAATAAACAACAAGAAAAAGCTTCATCTCCTTCAGATTTGTTTTTGCCCACACCTCCCAGTTTATTTTATAATACGAAGAATGCCACTGCCCTCGACACATTTAGGGATGACAGGCCCACTGACACGCCACGTTGCGCGGCTCAATACGCACGTGCAGCACGGAAGACAGGACAGACTCCTACCAGTTTGCACGATGTAAACCCAGCGTGTGTGACAGTTCCCCCTTGTGAAATGATGACAGCAGATGAGAGTGACAAATCTTACTCTGATAATGACACTGAGAATGAAGGCTCATTCACAATGCATCGTGACACATCAACACCACCGTCTGTGTCCCTGAAAGAGCAACACTGCACACAAGATGTGACAGAGGACAGCCAGTCTGAGAATCAAAGTGAAATCAGTGTTGAAAATGTAGCTGCTGTCAATACATCAAGTTGTGATGCTACATTGTCAAGTGAGGAATGCAAGATATTCATGGAATCTATGCAGAAATTAATGAACAGAATAGACAATATCAATAGTCAATTCCAGCCAAACGAGAAAGAAACAGGCCAGGAACGAGATCATCCCAACACCCTCTCCGGAGACCAGCCACCAGTACAACCCCATCGGTAGTGACGCCCTGTGCCCACACCTGGTATATCTCTCCTTGCTGCAGGAATGGCGACCCTTCTGTGACTACCCTTGGCATCCACACAACTGTGGAAGTGCATAAAAACAGTACCGCGTTTTGGAATCCATTCGCGAAGACTCTTTGCTATTGTATAACGTTCGATGTTGATTTGTATTTTCGATTTTCGGTCCCTCCCCCATCTGTCCCATGTGAATGGGTTGAAAACCTAACACATTAAAATCATTTGTCATTGTCATTGTCATTGTCATTGTCTCTCTCTCTCTCTCTCTCTCCCCCTCTCTCCCCCTCCCTCTCCCTCCCTCTCTCCCCCCTCTCTCTCTCCCTCCCCCCCCTCTCTCTCTCTCTCTCTCTCTCTCTCTCTCTCTCTCTCTCTGATTCTATCCTGTATAACCATGTTATGGAATCCATGACATGATGACTATTTGGGCTGTTATTAATTAAGTTTAAAGAATATGACATTTTGTGTTTTGTGCCCAGTCCCCCTCCCACTGTCCCCTTGTCTATGGGCATCTTGCCTGAGACAATAAACAATTGTCATTGTCATTGTCATTGTCTCTCTCTCTCTCTCTCTCTCTCTCTCTCTCTCTCTCTCTCTCTCTCTCTCTCTCTCTCTCTCTCTCTCTCCATCTCGGAGACACATGCATCTGTCTATAGACATCCACAAAATGAATATAATGTGCTCACACACTTTCCCTGTTATTACACTGTCATATCTATTGACACATGTATGGTTTTGTTTGCCAGATACTTCCCATTGCGCTGTGTGAAACATAACTTCCCCTTGTTAGGCCCTTGTTATCAAAGGATTAAGAATGGAGGATAAAGGAAATCTTCCTTTGGATCTGGGATATTAGATTATGAGATCTTAAGCTTCAGGATGGAGATATGCTGTGCTCAAAGCTTTCGAGGATATGTTGTGCTCCATAGTTTTCAAAGGCATGTTGTGCTCCGTTGACTGTTTTGGTTTTTGGGGTTTTTTTTTTAAAGATAATGTTGTTTTCCGATATATGTTGTGTTTGATAGTTATGGGGTGTATGTTTTTCATAGTTTTTTGGAGATGTGCTTTAAATTTTCGGAGATGAGTAGTTTTTGAAGATATGTTTGGCTCCAAAGTTGTCAGATATTTGTTGTTTTCGGAGATACGCTGGACTGTTGTTTTCGGAGATTCGCTGTACTGTTGTTTTCGGAGATACGCTGGACTGTTGTTTTCGGAGATACGCTGGACTGTTGTTTTCGGGGATTCGCTGGACTGTTGTTTTCGGAGATTCGCTGGACTAAATAGTTAAGTTCACAGGAATGTTCAACAGAGAAACTGCATTGTCTACCATGCTCACAAAAGACACTGGTCTCACTTTATTTTGAATGTCCTTCTGCTGAAGCTAAAGTTTGCTCCTGAGGGTCTGTGTGTGTTCTGCATGGCTGCCTGGTCAGTTGTCTTCAAATGATCACTGGACACCAAGCTTCTGGTTGCACCAATGCTCCTCACTAAAAGAGTTAAAAATAAAATGGATAGAATTTTAAACTGAACAAAAATTAAAAGTTAAAAGCAAACAACCCCACCTCCCCCCAAAAAAGTCAGGATAAAATAGATTTTAAAATGAAATAAAATTAAAATGTAGCAAAATAAAACCAAAAGTTAGATAAAAACTAAACCACAAGAGAACAAAATAATGATCTAAAGCAAAAGAGAATAAAACTAGCTCTAAAAAAGGGGGAAGGAGGGGTTAAGAGGAGAGCAATCCTGGTACCAGTGATCTTGGTGTCTCCATCTACACAGGTTTTGATACAGTGGTCATGCGGGGCTGGACGGTCACTCCATTCTTAAATCATTGGTCATGTGGGCCTGCGACTCTTGTCACTCCATTCTTACATCATTACAGTGGTCATGAGGGGCTGTGATCTTGTCACTCTGTTCTTACATTGTGTCAGTAGTCTTGAGAGGTGTTACTCCTTTCCCTAGATCGTTTAGAGTGGGTTTAAGGGAAATGACTTTTGTCACTCCATTTGCACATCGTAACAGTGGTCATTCGGGGCTGTAACTCGTGTCACTCCATTCTTGGATCATTTTTGGGGGATAGATTGCTCCTCCTTTGATACATGGGTCCTAACGGGTGATTAAAGTTATGTGGATCATACGTGCCTGTGACCTGACAAGTGTGAGAGCAGCCATCAGGACTGCCTTATCAAGTGCCTGTGACTGACAAGTGTGAGAGCAGCCATCAGGACTGCCTTATCAAGTGCCTGTGACCTGACAAGTGTGAGAGCAGCCATCAGGACCTGCCTTATCAAGTGCCTGTGACCTGACAAGTGTGAGAGCAGCCATCAGGACCTGCCTTATCAAGTGCCTGTGACCTGACAAGTGTGTGAGCAGCCATCAGGACCTGCCTTATCAAGTGCCTGTGACCTGTCAAGTGATCGAAACCATCAGGACCTGCACTTTCTGAACGGTGAGGCATTGTACAATTTCGTGTCAATGTCTGTTGTTTTGTTTTTTTCTTCAGACATATTTTTTAAAGTCCAATCTGTTTTTGTCATTGTGAGTCATTTGTCCATTGTTTCTATCCATCCTTGCTTTTTTCTTCCCCTTAAACTTCGAGCTGTGTTACTTCAGACTTGCCAATTACACTTTTAAAAATACTCTATTCCTACTCTTTCCTTCTTTCTTTACCTCTCTTCTTCATCCTTTGCTCCTCCTCTTATGTCCTCTTTCCTGGTCTAGTCTAAATTCTGTTTTATTTTAATCATCTATTTTTCTGCCCACGTTTTCCTCTTTTTTGTTGTTGCTTATGTCCCAGTCATTCACGTTGTGATGTAGATCTGTTTTACCAGGTACCTTGTGAACCAGGAGAGTGCCACCAAAGTCGACTATCTCCAGGCACTGTTCCATGTTCATCCAGAGAAAAGAACCGGGCGCCAGTGATCTTCCTAGGACCTGCATTTCCTTTGGAACAGACCTCAGTGCTGTGCTGAAGAATTTGTCAGCAGTTTGTTGCTGCCACTAAATGCTGCAACTGCCTGCATGAGGGGGGGAGCCAAGGCGCCCTTCTGACATAAAACAGGTGAGAAAATTGCTGGTCTCTTACTCCACTTTTAAAATGTCATTTATGCAGTCTGAATATGAGTAGGCTTTCCTGTTGAAATAAATTTTTTGGTGGAGAAATAATTCCTACGTTGAATGTGGAGATAATTTCGGTGACTGATGTGTTAAAAGAAATTTGTTTGGAAATCAGTTAAGGGCAACTGGTTTTAAAAACAGTAGAGGAATTTGACAGTGTGTTCAGAGAATAATTACAAATTTTCATCCTTGAAGGCAGTGAAATCAAGTGACTTATGCTTCAGCTAAAACGGGTGATTGTTGTTGTTTTTTTTAAATAAGAGAAGGCACTTACCAGTTTACTTTGCTTCAAGAGTGTTATATTCACATTTGTAATTTTTTAAATAACAATATTCCAGCCTTTGATTTTCAGTCATGTTAATTACAGATATGAGAGATTTTCCTTTTATAGTGGAAATCCATCTTTTATATATTTTTAGATCAATCTTAATTAGTTGAAAATTCCTCTCTCTCTCTGTCTCTGTCTCTGTCTCTCTCTGTCTGTCTTCTGTCTCTCTCTCTCTGTCTGTCTTCTGTCTCTCTTCTCTCTCCTCTCTGTCTCTCTCTGCCTCTGTGTGCTGTGTGTGTGTGTTGTCTGTCTGTTGTGTTGTTGTCGTCTGTCTGTCTGTCTGTTCTTCTTCTTTCTGCTCTCTTCTTCTCTCTCTCTGTCTCTTCTCTCTGTCTCTCTCTCTCTGTCTCTTCTCTTCTCTCTCTCTCTCTCTCTCTCTCTCTCTCTGTCTCTCTCTCTCTCTCTCCTCTCTCTGTCTCTCTCTGCCTCTGTGTGTGTGTGTGTGTTGTGTGCTGTTGTGTCTGTTGTCTGTCGTCTGTCTGTCTGTCTGTCTGTCTGTCTGTCTGTCTCTCTCGTCTTCTGTCTCTTCTCTCTCTCTCTCTCTCTCGTCTTCTCTCTCTTCTCTCTCTCTCTCTCTCATCTCATCTCTCTCTTCTCTCCCCTCTCCTGTCTCCTCTCTCTTGCACTTTTCCTCAGTGAGTCACTTGTCCATTGTTTCTGTCCATCATTGAGATCTTCCTAGGACCTGCATTTCATCCGAACAGACCTCAGTGCTGTGTTGAAGAATCTGTCAACAGTTTGTTGCTACCATGATGCTGCAACTAGCTGCATTTGGGGGGGGGGGGTGCGGGAGCCAAGACGTGCTTCTGAAATAATACAGGTGAGAAAATCACTGTTCTCATACTGGACTTTTTTAAAAAGCCTTTATGCAGTCTGAAAAATGAGTAAGCTATTCTGTTGAAATACATTAAGTTGTTGGTAGAGAAATAATCATGTGGATGTGGAGATAATTTTAGTGATGATGTGTTTTAAAGGAGAGATTTCTTGAAAAATCAGTAGTTAAACGCAACTTATTTTAAAACAATAGAGAGGAATTGTAAAAGTGTGTACAGAGAATGATTATAAATTCGCATCTTTAAAGGCAGTAAAAATCAAGGATTTATGCTTCAGCTCAAACTTTTTTTATATAAGAAGGCGTTATCAACTTTGCTTGAAAGTGTTGCGTTCATATGTGTAATTTTTCTGTTAAATGTATTCTAGCATTGGATATCCAGTAATGTTCATTACAGATATGAGAGTATTCCGTTTAGTGGAAACCCATTTTTTATTTATTTTGGGGGATCAGGCTTGACTAGTTGACAAATTTCTGTGTGTGTGTGTGTGTGTGTGTGTGTGTGTGTGTGTGTGTGTGTGTGTGTGTGTGTGTGTCTTTCTGTCTGTCTGCTGTCGTGTCATGTCTCTGCTGTCTGTCTCTGTCTGTCTGTCTCTGTCTGCTGTCTCTGTCTCTCTCTGTCTCTGTCTCTCTCTCTCGTCTCCTCTCTCTCTCTCTCTCTCTCTCTCTCTCTCTGTCTCGCTGCTCGACCGTTTTTGTACTGTCTGACTCTCAGTCTCGATGCTTCCCTGTCGGCGATCTCGACGTATCTGTCGCTTTCGTAGTGTAGCTCTGTGCCTGTGGCTGTTTCTGTCCGCGTCTGACTGCTCTGTCTGTCTGGTCATGTCTGTCTGTCTGTCTGTCTGTCTGTCTGTCTGTCTGTCTCGTCTCTTCTGTCTGTCTGTCTGTCTGTCTGGTCTGTCTGTCTTCTGTCTGTTCTCTCTCTCTCTCTCTCTCTCTCTCTCTCTCTCTCTCTCTCTCTCTCTCTTCTTCTGTCTTCTGTCTGTCTGTCTGTCTGTCTGTGTCTGTTGTCTGTCTGTCTGCCTCATTTCCTATCTCTGTAGTTTTTGCGCACCCTTTTTCATTTTGTCATCATCTGCTGACTGCTTTCAGGGGCTTGGAGGCTGAGGACCTTTCGTGAAGTGCAGGAGGCTGGAATGATGCTGAAGACCTGGTATACAGTTTGGAATATGCGTGGGTCTCATACAGTTTAACAGTGAATTAGGGTGTTTTTTTTATAGTCATGTAGGGTTTTTCTCAAACTTAGTTGTCTGATCATGGTCTCCATTCAACACTTCATATTGACATTGAACTGCGTGAATCTTACTCTATACAATCCAATCCAGTCATGATCCTTAGAGCCCCACCGACCACACAGGCCATAATCGGGGCTGCCTCATCGTCACATCTTAAACTCATTAAAACTGTGCAACTTTATACAGATTAAAACGGGATAAAACTACCCTACATCAACAACTCCTTCCTTGATCTCTACCACTACATAAAGGGTTTTTTTTTTAATCATCCCATCCCTGGGGTATTTTTTTAAAACAATTCTGTAGGACTGGTATTCAAATGATGTGTTTCCAGCAGAAATGTGCTATCATTTTCGAAAGTATTTGGTTTTGGCTTCGATTTGCATCGGTTTATGAGGCTAGGTGGATACAGAATAAGTTCAGCAATATTTCAATGAAAAAAAAGTATGAAAACATTGTTGAATCTAGGATTTCTCAGAGAAAAGACTCGGTTGATTATGTGGTGTAAACGTTCGGTGGTTTTTTTGTTTTTTTTAATTCCCAGCAACTCTGTGTTCGGTTTGTGTAGTTCTGGTAGGTCTCGAAGAATGAAAAAAATTGTGTGTGTTGTGAAGTTAAGAGGATGCATCAATTTATTATATGATTTCAACACTTTATTTATCTTAAGTTGGCTAAAACTCGGGTAAAGAGCTTGGAAAACTACCATTTATTTTCACAAACTTACTGTGACAGTTGCCATTGAAAATTCATGTTCAGTAATTTGGTTGGTTGTGTCATGCATGTCACTTACAATAAATGGTGTGTTAAGATTTGAGAACTAGCTGGGCCTACATGACATTCTTCTCAGTGATTGAGCTCTGTTATGTTTTTTTCCTCAATGTTTTTGTGAAACTTAGTTGTGACTAGCTTTACACATTTTTTTATAAATTACACTCAAATTTCTTTTATAGCAGACACTTCCCAACTTGTGTATTTTTAACATGTCTGCTTTCACTGGGCTGTGTACATATTTTTTTAAACTGTTTTACTATTTTTGCAATTGTACTGTACAAAAACTAACTACTTTGAAAAATTTGACTGATTTGAAAATATAATCAGAAAAGTAAACGAGTATTTCATAATTATAATGCTCTCAAGATAACTCCTTCAGACATTAACCATAAGTTGGTAATTATTAAAAATGAATTTTGAACAGATGAATTTCTATACAGTTCCATAGAAACTATCTTGCAGAATTTTCTTTTGTTGTTAATGGAACTCACATAGTACAAAAAATTCATTTCAATAAAAAGCGACTATCCTCTGTACAAGTTTATCAAACACTTTACATTTAATATTTTCACTATTTTGAATGCATCTAGTTCGTAAAAAAATATATAAAAGATTCTAGACAAACGAAAAAGGTGTTGCAGATAGGTCGTAAAATATATTCTTGAAAATGTTGATACTGTGATACAAAAATCCTGAAATCAATTTAAGCTCATCAAGCTGGAACAGAAGTGTATAAGATGTGTTTATCTATTTATTTCATGGATTTGTATGAGTATATATAATAATTTGGCTGCATACTTTTTTTTTATGATACGGCTCACACTGTGACTTCTGTGGTAAAAAGATGCGTCTTTTGGAGAGAAAAATCAAATGACTTTTAAAGAACTTTCTTAGATTACTCTTAAAGATCTTTACCCCTCCCCCCAATGTGTGGCAAGGTGGTAAAACAGTAAGCTTGTCAGTACCTATTGGAAATGTGCTGTAGGTTTTTTTCAAGGAGGGTGTACGATGTGCCACCGAAGAAGGATGACAAAATTAGACAAATCAGTAGACTTTTTTCTATTAGAAAAAATACAGCATTTGTCATGTCTCTTTATGCTCATGCTACGGCTCACTGTGCTACATTACAATGCTTTTTAATGGTTTTTATTTGAGTTTTTTCAGTCATTAGAAAATAGGTGAATGTGTTCCATAACCTAAATGGTCGTTGGGAAGTGAAGTGTCAGATACCTAAAAAAATAAAAATAAAATAAAAATAAAAATAATAATAATAATAATAATGATAATAATGATGATAAATTATTATTATTATTATTATTATATTATTATATTATAATAAAGGAATCGGAAAATAGGCATTCAGATAGGCTTAATTTGGGCTGAAGTAGACAGACTTGCTAAAAAAAAATCCTTAATATTTTGTTTTGGGGGGTGGGGTGGAAAAACCTAGTCATCAGGATTATTAATTGCCGTAGTGAAATCTGTGCTTTTACCACCACTAAAGTATCGGGGAATTTCAGAAATTTTTTCCTGGGTAAAATTGGCTTCTTCAAGTTTTCCAGTACTGTGAGCAAATCTGTGTAATGATTTGCCAGGAGTATACCATTCCTGTGTGGTATCAAGTACATCAGTCAGATTATTATGGTAGTTGTAGGCTTTTAAGAGAATTTATTCACAAAACATTTGTGTTGTATTGTTTTAATTGAGAGAGAGAGAGAGGGTGTGTGTGTGTGTGTGTGTGTGTGTGTGTGTGTGTGTGTGTGTGTTGTGTGTGTGTGTGTGTGTGTGTGTGTGAAGGGGGTAGTTGTGGGGAGGAAACATCAGGTTGGAAGGAGAGGGGAGGGAGGGAAAGGTGTGTTTATTAAGGGCTGGATACACAATTAGAGCAGTGGGGCCACAAAAAGTGCTGGCTGGTAGATTTTTTTCTTACATTTTCGAGGGGGGGGGGGGTGTTTTTTGGGGGGGTGGGGAGACTCTTATTTTTTAAATGAATTCAAAAATGCATGAGGCCTGAAATCTTTTGACAGTTAAAACTGAAAATTTGTGGACAGGGATGTCCAATGTGTAGCCTTGGCTTTTGATAGAACTGGTGATTCCGATTTAAAGCTTCCTGCTATTGTAGCTACGTACCATTTATTTCGTTACCATCTAAATCTTTATTTCAAGGACAATGGAATAAGTGCTCGCATGCTTTTTATTTTACATGCAGTCCTTGTGTGCACGTGGTTATCCGTTTGGACCAGCACACATGGCCTACTTGTCTGAAATGGGTCCGGAGTTTTAATAAGTGCGTAACATTGTGTCTTTAGCTACATGCCAGTTGTCCACATGCTATTGTGTCCACACGGATTCTAACATTCAGACAGACCATCTGACAGACAACCCTTGCCCTCTATTAACTTTGAACACTAACACTAACTCTAACAGTAACCTCAACACTAACCCTGGCCCCACATGTGGACACAAAAGGCAGGTGGATAATATAATGGCATATGCTGACGCAGTGGCTGAACATTTTCCTTCGAGTTGGTAGGATGAGGAGTGGGATAACTTTTTTAAAGGATGCTAGGAAGGGGGAGGCCTGGCATGATATTCGGGTATATAGAGATGGGGAAAGAGGTGTAAAGACTGAGGATGGGGGTAGGGGAGGGACAAACTTCTGATTTGTTTCAGGGGTGGGTGGAGGTGGGGGGTCTTAGAAAAAAAAGTGTACCTAAAAACAGAAGTAGGAGGGTGTTGAGTTTAGAATGCATGATGGAATAATCAGTTGAAGGGTGTGCATTTTAGATTTATCTAAAAGCAGAGGTAGGAGGCATTGATCTTAGAATGTATTAATGAATGATCATTGGGGGAAGGTGTTGAGAAACTGAGAAGCAGGGGTAGATGGTCTGTTCAGGTGTGTGTGTGTGTGTGTGTGTTGTGGTGTGTGTGTGTGTGTGTGTTAGGATTTGTGTGACAAGGTTACCTATGGAATGGTCTACCTCAGGTATATATCATCACCAGTGTGTGCTACATTGTGCAGCCAATCCAAAAGTTGCACACCCTAGTGTGTGTGGTTTTATATTTTGGAGGTGGAAGTAAGTGGAGAATAGCAGTTACCCAAAATAGCAAAGTTAAATTTTGTATGTTTGTGTACTTTAAAGGAACAGATGGCTTTGCTTATGTAGCCAACACTGACTTAAGATAACTCCATTGCTTTTTTAAGGTTTGGGATGTAGGAAGTACTGGGAAGTCAATAAAGAAAGAAATTGGGGTATTTTGTTTTGAGAAAATAAATCAGCATCTTCGTTAAATCTTGAGTTAATTGTTTCCCCTTTTGCTACTGGGGTACAGGATAGCCCGGTGATCAGAACACTCACCTTCCCCAAGCTAGGGTTAACAGCTTTGAGCATGGTTACCCAGCAGATGAGTAGCTGTTTGCGCTTCTTGGCTTCAGTAGTCACCCAGCTGTAAATGGGTACCTGCCCTCTATAGGGTCAGGGAAGGTAAAGCAGCAAGGGAGAGGAGATGGGCGCCGCCCTCAATATGCTGACCCCTAGAGAAGCTGAGGTCTCTGTTACCTCGCTCCCCAACGACCACATAGATTATGGAAACACTTTTACCTTTACCTTTTATTCTACACAGTGTGGTTAGGAAAATGGTTGCCTTTAATGTTATACATAGATTTATATGACTGCAGATTTGTTATTGTGTCTGTTCACTGATTTCCTTGTCTGTTGCTCTGCTGTAGCTCAGGGACATGCTCGTTACCCAGGTCATAGCACTCCCAGCCCATTGATAGACTGCTCCACCCGCATCTCTCCCAGCAGTCTTTGATTTCCATTTGTTAGTGCAAATATATTAATCACAGCCTTTTGGTTTTGTATTTGTTCAGTTAAATCTTAATAGAAAAGAAAATGGAGAGAAAAGGTTTAGAGGCCCAATGTCATTTTTTTTTTAAATGGAGACAAACCAATAAATAGATGAAAACAAACAATATGAAATGAGGAAGAGGTTTGGAGACCCACAAAAAAACCTAGTGTATTGGCAAGACTAAAAGGACAGATTTTACATCAATTAACGCTAATTGCTGCATGATTTCTAGTCGGCTTTCTTGGATTTGTCCAACCTTTCTACTGTATCTGTTCTGTACATCAATGTTTTGCTGCAAGTATGGAACTTCACTTCAAATGTGTATATTCCAAAATTCCAGTGTACCAAAATATATTGAGAAATAACCTATTCTATAAGATCATTGATAATGCAGTGTGGTACAGGTGTTTCTTGTTTTTGTTCAGCCCTTTGTGTTAACTTTCGCGCTTTCATAAACCTGGGTGTGTGAACTAGAAAATTGAGCATGTGTGGGTTTGTTTTAGTGGTGGTCGTAAACAGTAAACAAGTAATTGTAGGAAACACTTAGCTGTAGAATTGGGGTTTGTGTGTTTTAAACTTGTGTGAAGAAAATGGATTTCAGCAAGGAATGCTGCTAGCAGGTGGACAGTCTGTATTCCATCCATATTTTGACATTTTGTATGGGAACATTCACTATAGCTTTCTTGGACTTGCTTATGAAAAGCCAATGTTCATTTCATTCTTGCTTTTTTCACTACTCAATTTGAAGTACACAGCACAAAGTGAAGTAATTTATTGCTGATGCCTTTTTCCTTTTCATTGTATCTGGTAGAATGTGGGCATTGTCAATGGCGATGTAACCAGCTCTTCTTTTTAAAACATTTCAACATAGTCGACATTGATAGTTTTTGTTGTAACTTTATGATTTTGCTCGTAAAGCTATTTGCCTGTATTGGGCTTATCTGTTCCCCAGCTGTAAGGGACACGAGTTTGTTGTGTGGTTTTTCTCCACCATTAGTTGCATTTCACTTTTCACATTAAATTTTGTTCTGCATAATCAGCAAGCATAGTAATCCTTAAATGTGTGACCCAGTAAAGTCATTTTATTCCAAGCATAACATTGCCCTTTCTTGAATGAGTCACGGAGTTCTTTTGCATATATGTTTCTTCAGTAATGGTGTCTTTTTGTATTTGATAATTCAATATTTGTTTGGGGGGTTAATTTTTTCGGTTTTTATCTGGGCAGTCTTGTAATTGGTTTAGTTGCATGTAACCTTTCAAACAATGCCCAACATTTTTTTTATTGTTCACCTTCAGATGGATGGTGTATGTGTGTAGCTTGTTTCATGTATCATGTCTTATAACAACCTGGAGTTCGTGGATTAGCCATGTTTTTAAACTATACTTTCTGTGTGAAATTTTTAGTAGTTTTGCATTGTATATGGCAGGTTTGTTTAAATTATGCAGTTACTCTTCCACTTTGTTTGCTGCCCCCTCCCCTTATTTTATTTCTTCAGGATCAAAATTAATTTCATGTGCATTACTTTGAAATAGACATTTGAAGCTGCTTTCATGAAAGATTTTCCACCGTGGGAATGCCGGGGGCTCTTTCAGTATGAATAACATCCCCACCTTCTGGAAAGTCTCTGCTAGACATTTCCACTTTTCTATCTCTTTGTTTCTGTCTTTCTCCTTATCTTTTAATTTTTGTGCTTATCTGCTTTCCCAGTCCACTCTCCTGTCTTTTTTCAAGTAACTCTTTCAATTTTCTGTTTTCATTATATGACACTCTGCCTGTGTTTTTTTTTTGTTCTGGCGACCAAGTAGTGAGACTTAGACACTTGGATGGGCACAGGATGTCCATTCTGCAGTGGTATTTGCCCATGTGGCACTTTTATGTATATTTTTTGTACTTTAACATGTTTGTTATCCTTTTTTACGTTTGTTTTTGTAATCTGAGAATGTAATATTAAGCGGAATGGCTGGCGTCCTCAGCACAGTCTGGTTTATTTGCCTTAAGGAATGAAATAATTTAGGTATTGTGTCGTTTAATGTTGTTGGTTGTTTTTTTTTTAGATGGATGGTGTTAGATATTTGAAAGTATTAGGACGTGTTGGTTTTGAACCTGAAGTTGAAAGTTACTGGAGCCACTGAAACTGAATGAGGTGACAGCCCTAATATGGCTTTCGTGGTCGGTAGGGCTATAAACAATATTATGATTATGATTTCATAAAAGGTGAACTGGAATCCCATTTGGCAGTAGCATGTACAGTGTGTTTTTTTTGCTTTTGAGTGGAGAAAGTTACGTGTGTCATTTGGAGATCAACACAAATGTTTCCTATAACCGGTATTGCTTCCATTGTTCATGTATGTCATGGCAGCCTTGTACAAAATTGTGTGTTGGAAAAGGTTAGGTGGTGAGCACACACCGCTGGCACTTGACAACCCAACTGACTTACAAGTTACTTACAACTTACAAGCTGATAGTTTGTACGTTCTTACTCTGGGTGTCTGTACTTTATGGCTGTAAAGATAACATGGCTAGGAGTTGAGCTTTTTGTCACTTCTGTGTTTTAAAAGCATATTGGATTAAATATAATGTGGTCTGAACTATTTCAAGAGACGGTGTAAGAATTCAAAAGTCAGTTGGTCAGTCATTGTGTCGCTGCTGGTCAGAGTATTGGGAAAAGCCTACCTCCCCCTTCAGCCAAAAAAGGCTGGAGTTAGGGTTGGGTAGCGGCTCGCAGCTTGAATATAACGACAACAAAAAACACTTCAGGACAACTTTGTTACAGGCTGTGGCAAAATTATCGGTTGTGTGCAAGTGAAGCAAAACGATTTGTATGAATGCTGTGTGAAAGATAGACCCGACCTCAAGAAATCGTGAGTGATTGTACGCAAGTGCTTGCTAAATATTATGAAATTCCTTCCGTCTCGAAAGGCGCTATAGAGTACCCAAACTCAAAACCCACTGATGTAAAAAGCTTCATCCCCTCCTCTATTCTATTATTGAACAAGGATTTCACGATTACAAAAATCCAGGACTGACTGAGATTTGATCAGGCGTAGAAGATGAGTCGTCTCCCTTTTATACATTTTTAAAAACTTTTCTTTCTTTTATTTTGATGTGCTATATTGTAAATTTTATGATACAAAATGTTATAACTCGGGTGAATGTGTATGTGTGTGTGGGTTTGTGGGCGGGCGGGGGCGTACGCCCGTGTAGGTGTGTGTGCTCGAGAGTGTGTGTGTGCGTGTGCGTGTGTGCGTGTGCGTGTGTGCGTGTGTGTGTGTGTATTTGCGCGCGTGTTTGTGTGTGCGTGTGGTGTGTGGTGTGCGTGTGTGTGTGTGTGTGTGTGCGTGTGTGTGTGTGTGTGTGTGTGTGTGTGTGTGTGTGTGTGCTTGAGCCCATGATTGTTTTTTTGATGCATGTATCCATAATTATGGGGATAAAAAATGTTAAGGTGTGGATAATGGTTGCCTGTGTCTGTGATATCGATTTACGCTATTTTCTTTACATGTTGACTGCGCTTAGCTATGCTTGGTTGTAGCCCACTTGAAATACTCGCCTTTTATTAAGGAGACATTAAGATTTTGTATTCGTAAACTTGCTATCACTGCAAAATGCTGGTTATTTTCAACGTTTGTTCCCATAACTGAATAAAACTATTTATTCTACTAGAAAAACATTGTCATTAGTTGGTAGAAAGTTTTTTTTTTTTTTTAAATGTCCATAAATAAAACAAGTTGACATTGGTCTTTGTTCGGAGCTCATGCATGAATGACTGTGTCGAGTATGCGAACAAGATCTTGTTTATCTTTTTATTTTTTATTTTTTTTTTTTTTATATCGAGGATAATGGAATAAGCACTGGTGTGCTTTTTTACATCAAGTCCCCGTGTGTATGCAGTTTTGTAAATCTTGTCATCTATTCCCACCGGCACACGATGGCCTACTCTTACGAAAAGCGGAACAGGATTTAACGTGTGCGCAAGATGATCTGCGTGCGTTCGCACACGGAGCCTCGGTTTATAGTCTCATCCATAATTATAGTTACACCTTTTCTCTGTACTTCTCTCTCCCACTACCCCTCACTAGTGGCTCACTCTCTTCCTAATTCTTACATTCAAATGTAATCAACTCGCTGACAATATTCAGAGGTACTCGAATGCCTTTAGAAGGCTCAAGCACTCCTTTTAAAAAAAACAACTTTTTGATTCATTTTGTTGTTACAAAAGCATAATTATATGTATGACAAGCATTAGCATTGAGAATAAACGTAAACCATTCGCAGTCGTATGTTCATGAATGCACACCAATATTGAAAATGATAATCTATACAACGTTCAAATGCCGTCATTTGTACAATATGCATATAATGCCTACAAACATACATACATGCATACATGCATGCATACATACATACATACATACATACATACATACATACATACATACATACATACATACATACATACATACATACATACATACATACATACATACATACATACATACATACATACATACATACATTTCATACATACATACATACATACGCACGCACGCACGCACGCACGCACGCGCGCGGGCGCATACATACATACATACTATACTTACATACATACATACATACATACAACATACATACATACATACATGCATGCATGCATGCATGCATACATGCATGCATGCATCCATGCATCCATGCATCCATGCATGATGCATGATGCATCCTACCATCCATCCATGCATCCATCCATGCATGCATCCATCCATACAATCCATCCATCCATCCATCCATCCATCCATCCATCCATCATATAATTACATGAGTACATACATGCATACATACACACATAAATATAAGCATTTGGCTCGAGCACTCCTTAACCCATAGAAAGTAAAGTAACCCCAATGCATGGATTTTGAACCTGTGCAGAGTGATGCAAAATTACTACATCGTAAGACTTGAGGAAAGTGGGCCTGTGCAAGTGATAAAATTTTAATGCGGCTATCAAATTTATTTAATTAGTGCCGATATGTGCATAACTTAAGAAAACTGCTTGGTAATGATGTCAGCCCATGCATTTTGAAAACTGAAATAGCAGAAGCGCACATAAAGTTGTAGGACTTTTTTTTCAAAGTGCTTGGTATCGGACTCGCGTACATCATACCACACATCTTGTCGGAAAAGGCATTTTGAAATAATGCCCTTAAAGTAAGCCATGATGTTATTCCATTTCTTTATAGGCTACAGTTATCATCATTGATCTCTGTCAATCTGTGAGTGAAAGATTTAGAGCAACCAGGTTTACTAAAAGGCAGACACTTTTAAAAAAATTTTTATTTGATGTGATAAAAGAAAAGTAGCCTTGGAAGATTCAGAGTGAGTAGGTTTATTGAAAAGCAGAACTTTTTTATTTTCATGTTAAATATGAAAATCAGTGTTGGGATGAGATTTACAGTAATTAGGTTTAAAAAAACAACAGTTTCTTTTATGTTAGATGTGTAAAGCTTACTAGAAAATATTTTATTGATTTTGCTTTGGTTTATAATTATGATGTATGTCAAAGTTAACAGAAATGACAGTATTGTGAAATGTGCATTTGAAAAGAGATCTTGCACCACTAAAAAAGCAATGTTTTCGGGATCTTCCTAGAATATCAAATGTATATATATTTTCTTAATCTACCAAAAGCCCCTGTCAAAACCAGAACACTTTTTCCCCCCACCACCACGCTCACGTGGGCACTGGCAAAAGATCTGAGGGTCAATCAAACAAGCAAGCACGCAAACCAACCAACCAACCAACACAAAACCTAGGGGACGGGATAGCCTAGTGGTCATAACATTGCGCTCGCAATTTGACAACTTGAGTTCGATTCCCGTTCGAGGGGATTTTTCCCCTGGAGTTAACATCAGTGCTGACTCCACTCTCCCCAAAAGTCTTTCGGATGAGACTATAAACCGAGGCCCCGTGTGCGAACGCGTAGAATATTTTGCGCAAACGTTAAATCTGTTCCCTTTTCGTAAGAGTAGGCTATTGTGTGCCGGTGGGAACAGAGGACAATATTTACAAAACAGCATACACACGGGCACTGGATTTATAAAAGCACATGAGTGCTTATTCCATTATCCTCGATATAAAAGAATAATAATTATTTTTAAAAAAAAAAACCCTTCTTTTAGTACTGGGAAGACTAGACTAAGCCACGTTGATTGGCTGTTTGCTCAGGTAGCCTGCCTATCGGCACGTGTTCACGCTTTTGGCGAGTTGTCAAGCCCACGTCACGTCCGTTCTATTTCCTTTCACTAGACACTACTTCAACATGGGAGAGTGCCGTGTCAAGAACGGCAACTCCGTCAGCCCAGCAGGCAGAGCAGTTTGTTTACAAACAAGGGGCTGGTGGAAGGAGAAACGCACGCAGGGGGGTAATGGAAGAGCAGGAAGGAGAAATCTGTTTGTGGTGACAGTGGAAAGACGGGGAAGAGAGTGGGGGTCTGCTGAGAACTCAATCCTACGTCATGCTGTGACGTGGGTATTCGAGTCAGGGCTGCAAATGACATCACCGATCGACGACTGTGAGGAAGGGGTAGGTCACACGACATGACTGCTGCGTCACCGCAATGAAGATGCATTTCCTTGATGATAACAAACGATTTTTTTGTGTGTGTGTTGTGTGTGTGTGGTGTGTGTTGTGTTGTGTGTTGGTTTGTGTGTTTGTTGTGTTGTGTGTGTTGTGTTGTGTGTGTGTGTGTGTTGTGTTGTGTTGTGTGTGTGTTGTGTTGTGTGTGTGTGTGTGTGTGTGTGTGATGGTGTGTGTGTGTGTGTGTGTGTGTGTGTGTGATGTGGTGTGTGTGTGTGGTGTGTGATGTGGTTGTGTGGTTGTGTGTGTGTGTTGTTTGTTGTGTGTGTGTGTGGTGTGTGTGTGTTGTGGTGTGTGTGTGTTAGACCTACCCCCCTTTCTCTGGGAGATTGATTCATGATTCGTATCTTCGCATAGCTCTGTGTGCTGTCTGTCTGTATGCCTCTCCCCCCCCCCCGTCCCCTTCTCTCTCTCTCTCTCTCTCTCTCTCTCTCTCTCTCTCTCTCTCTCTCTCTCTCTCTCTCTCTCTCTCTCTCTCTCTCTCTCAGGTCTGTTACTGTTTGCTTATCCATGAAGAATTTATGATCACAGAAATTGTGGTGAATACTATGACATCTTTGGATAAAACTGCAACAAAATGTACCCCTTGTAAAAAACACACACACACAAAAACAAACACGAAACCTTACAACTGCAAAATAGCTAACACACACACACACACACACACACACACACACACACACACACAACAACCTATCAACTGCAACACATACACAAACAACAACAAACAAAAAAAAACCACTTGTAGTCAGTGTCGTTATTGTTTTGCGTTCCCCAGCTTAACATTCTGGGGGTCACCCAGAATGTGCAACTCTGCTGACTCATCCCACCTGGGGAATCCCTGTGAGATTGAGATTGAAAAGCGCCTATAGGAGTTAGTGTTCGTTCTGTTTCAAGTTCAGAGGAGAAGGCATAAGAAGCCTACAGCACACTGAACCAGCTACACTGAACCAACCAGGGATGACCCAAAAGCAAGCACTCTGTTCCGGAAATTGGGCAGAAATTGTTATAGTGGAGATGCCTTGCCCACAGTACATCCCCACTCTCTCGGCCAAGAGGGCATAAGGACAGTCGCGTTGGAGATGTTCTCCAAAGGCCAACTAGCCCTCAGGGCTCAGCACATAAGGACTGTGCAAGTCAGGCCTCCTAGTCAGAGAGTCACAGTCGATCACTAAAGACTACGCTGTAAAGTGGAATTCCTTGAGAAAGAAAGCCACTGATCATACAGCCTCTCACTTTGCTGTTGCCCCCAGTGTCAATGGTTTGATCAAGAACTGGATAAAGCCCAAGCATGAAGGCATTCATATACACACTACTATTATAAAGTTATCATTCGTATTTCTAAAAGATCTTTATTCTCTCATTGGCAACATCACCGAATCCTGTGGTATTCATGAGAATCCATGAAGTCAGCAGGGCCAGTGAAGACCGGAGCAAATGGAGAAGGAAAGTGTCGGTGTCATTGGGTGCGCAGCTAACACCGACTTCTGTGATGCCGACATGTGAGACAGGAGAAAATCATCAAACTCTTTGTACAGATAAAGACAATGGAGAATGGGGCACAGCATGGCCTAGTGGTTAGAGCGTTGCTGCAATTTGACGGCGTGGGTTCGTGCCACCACCGAGACACCCTCATTCAAGAGATTTTCCCCCTGGAAGGAACAATAGTACTTTATTCCACTCCCTTTAAAGTCCTTCGGAAGAACTAATAAACTGAGTCTCCGTGTGCGAAGCGCATTCAGAACATCTTGCGCACACGTTAGAACCCATTCTATCTTTTGGAAGAGTAGACCATTGTGAGCCAGTAAGAACGGATGATAAAGAAGACTGATCAAAACAGACAAAACAAAATAAAACAAAACTGCATGCACACTGGTGTGTTTTGGCATCATCCCCGAAGTGGAATGCACCTATCTTATAGTTGGCAGAAAACGTTGCATAAACAAAACTCATCCTTCATGAACTTTAGAGCTTTAGCGTAAGAAGGAAACAATGACAGTTTCCAACCTCTTTGAACGTTAGGCCTATGATCTAAAAAGTCACGTTTGGCAACAAAATAATTATTAGACCAGAAATCAGAATATAAATTATCATAGCAAACAGGAGAATGAGAAAAAAACAGTTTTACATACAAACGAACAAGCAAATGAAATGGAATTATGTATTTGAAGGACTAGGCACAGGTAGAAAGGTAGGTAGCTAGGTAGGTAAATAAGTAGGTAGGTAGGTAGCTAGCTAGGTATAGGAACATCCGTCACATGTAATGAAGGAAACAGAAAATTTGCGTAAACATTACTGTCTGTTGGTAAAAAAAATATTTATAAAAATTCACTGACATAGGGGGGAGAGAGAGAGAGAGAGAGAGCAGAGAGAAGAGAAGAAGGACGAGAGAGAAGAGAAGAGAGTAGAGAAGATACGAGAGAGAGACAGACAGAAGACAGACAAAACAGACAGACAGACAGACAGACAACACACAGACAGACAGACAGACAGACAAACAGAGGGAATGAATGACATGAATGAATGAATGAATGAAATGAATGAATGATGAATAATCTTTATTTTCCAAGGGTAACAGAGTAAGCCATCACATACTTTTTTTCATCTGGCTCTTGCCCTGAATGGGGAATAGCAGTTCCCCCCTCCCCCCCCCCCCCAAACAAAAAAAAAAAACAAACAAAAAAACAAGCAGACAGACAGGCAGGCAGTTACAAACAGACAGACGCGGGGACACAGTCAAGGGCAGACAGAGACAGACAGACAGAAGACAGAGAGTCAGACACAATACAAAGAGGCAGACAATCAGGTAGAACCACACACACACACACACACACACACACACACACACACACACACACACACACACACACACACACACACACACACACACCACACACAGACAGATGCACAAAGACACACAGACAGACAGACGAAGACAGACAGACAGTACAGAGCATGTGGACAACTCGCCGTGTTGCAAGTCCATTAAGGGAGGCCGCGATAGCATCATGTCAGGGCCAGAGCCAATCAGCGCTGATGGGGGTAGCACTGATTCATGGAGTCTGGCACCTCTCCTGGCAGCCAAAGGCCCTCCCCTCCCTGCCTGCCTGCCTGTGTTTCAGCCTGCTTACAGGTCTGTGACAGTGCCGTGTGTGGTGGCTTCTGAAAACACCCACTCACTACAGGACTGGGTTTTGTTGGTTTTTTAAACGTGTTTCGAAACATCGTTTCTACTTGTTCTTGATCTTGTTGTTGTTTTTGTTTTGTTGTTGTTGTTGTTGTTTGTTGTTCTTCTTCTTCTTCTTCTTCTTCTTCTTCTTCTTCTTCTTTCTTTCTTCTTCTTCTTCTTCTGTCCTGTCTGTCTGTCTGTCTGTCTGTCTGTCTGTCTGTCTGCGTCTGTCTGTCTGTCTGTCTGTCTTCTGTCTCTCTCTCTCTCTCTCTCTCTCTCTCTCTCTCTCTCTCTCTCTCTCTCTCTCTCTCTGTTTTTTATATCTATTTTATTTTATCCTTTTATGTCGAGGATAATGGAATAAGCACTCATGTGCTTTTTTCATCCAGTCCCCGTGAGTATGCAGCTTTGTAAATATTATCATCCGTTCCCACCGGCACACAATGACCTACTCTTACGAAAAGTGGAACAGGATTTAACGTGTGCGCAAGATGTTCTGCGTGCGTTCGCGCACGAGGCTTCCGTATACAGTCTCATCCGAAAGACTTTTGGCGAGAGTGGATTGAGCACTGATGTTAAACTCCAGGGGAAAAATATTGGATCGGGAATCGAACTCGGGTCGAAAAATTGCGAGCGCAATGATCTGACCACTAGGCTATCCCGTCCCGTAGGCTAGCCTGGATCACCCGGAAGGTAGGCATTACATGGCAGGCCCTGCAACTCCTGAATGAAAGCGCCACCCAGACAGGATGAGCCAGAGTGGCACAGCACCAGGCTTGCCTAGTAAAGTCTGCATTCTACTGCAGACCCGATGTCAAAACAGCCAGCCTGCAGGAAGCTGGTTTCCACAAGCCGCAGACTTTGCTGTAGAATAACTGCACTGTCAAGGTAAGATAGAGGACACCACTGGCGAGTTGTCAGCCTGATAACAGTATGAGGAGGAAGAAGACTTAGGAAACGAATGCAACTTTCAATAATTGGTCCGTCTAGTTTGTGACTTTTTTCTACATGCTGGAATTTGACTGCCTTCAGCGCCTGGGCTTTGTCACAGTTCTTGGTGAATTCAAACCATTGGGGGGCAACAGCTATGTTAGAGGCTGTGTGATCTGTGACTTTCTTTCCCTCTCATGGAATTCCACTTTACAGCTCAGTCTTTAGTGATCAACTATGACTCTCTTACTAGGAGGCTCGACTTGCACAGTCTTTATGTGCTGCAGCCCTGGGGGCTAGTTGGTCTTTGGAGAACATCTCCAACGCTGACTGTTCCTATGCCTTCTTGGCCGAGAGAGTGGGGGGGGGGGGGGTTGAGGGCAAGGCATCTCCTCTATAATCAAATTTATGTCCCAATTTCTGAGGCAGCAGCTGCCTCTTCTGCTGTCATGGAAGTCATCGTCGGACACGACGGGAAAAAAAACATACACAATGTAATTTGATTAAAAGTTTTTTTTCTTTGTTCTATAGTAAGTAATTTTTTCTTTGATGTTCATAAAAAAAATGATGGATAGGAGTGTTGAAGGTAAAGTGTACAGAGCTGTATACTTTTGATTTAATGGAGACGAACATACCTACAGCAACCATTGACAAGCTTATTCTTCATCAAGCAGGCTTCTTTGACTTTGATGACCCAACACAGTGACCTATTTAAATTGCCAAATTAAAATGCTGGACACACACACAACACACACACACACACACACACCACACCACACACACACACACACAGTAACACTAACACTAACACACACACACACACACACAACACACACACACACACACACACACACACACACACACACACACTAACACTAACACGCACACACACACACACACACACACACACACACACACACACACACACACACACACACACACACACACACACACACACAACACACACCCTAAATCAAAACCGATACACTACGCATAACACTTCAACTTGTAAACCAACACAAGAATCAGGGAGAGACATCACCCCCCCCCCCCCCCCCCACACACACACACACACACCCATCTCAAATTTCAGAGTGGATGTACACACCACTGGCTAACCGTCACAGAAACCAGACGAAAACGGGAAATCTTACACGCAGTTAAAAGGTCCAGACGCCTTTCAGAATCCATCGATGTAAGGCAATCTCAGCACTGCTGGGAAAAATCACCGCACGGCGCGAAATCGAATCCCTAACGTCTGCTTCTGGAGCAGGCATCCTGTGCGCATGCGCTCTTTGTGAGGTCGAAATATGAGGTGTGTGTTATGTGCCGTTAAGTGGTTGGCATGAAAAGAACCGGATGAAGTGCAACATGGGTTTGATGTTACCCAGCACAGCGAGGAATGTGTGTGTGTGTGTGTGTGGGGGGGGGGGGGGGGGGGGGGGGTATGTATGTGTATGTATGGGGAGAAACATGAAAGAAGCGCGCATCTTTCAGACTCAGCGTGGAACTGGGGGGGTATGGGTGTGGTGTGTGCTGCCTGGGTTAGGCTAGGCCCTACTTTCTATGTGTCATGTATGATTGATCCAAGGGTCACAGGTCTGGATCTCTGCACTCTTGACCGTGAGCTAGTGGAGTAGAAGCATTTCCCAGCCAAAGTTTGCTGATACTTTTCTTCTTCTTCTGTCGTTGTCGAACGCTCAGACAGCAACTATGGGGACAGGATAGCCTAGCGGTCAGAACATTGCATTTGACGACCCGGGTTCGATTCCCGTTCGAGGGGATTTTTCCTCTGGAGTTAACACCAGTGCTGATTCCACTCTCCCCAATTGTCTTTCGGATGAAACTGTAAACCTACGCCCCGTGTGCGAATGCACGCAGAACATCTTGCGCACACGTTAAATCCTGTTCCGCTTTTCGTAAGAGTAGGCCATCGTGTGCCGGTGGGGACAGATGATAAGATTCACAAAACTGCATACACACGGGGACTGGATGTAAAAAAGCACACGAGTGCTTATTCCATTTTCCTCGATACAAAAGAATAAATAAGCTATTGTTTTCTTGTCATATGAGCGAAAAATGCGTTGCGCTGCCATTGAGTCAAGCCTTAGCGCATCCATCTGACATGGGAGATAACTGTTATCTTTTAGGTCTTTCTGTTCTGGGGGGGGGGGGGAATTATAAAATGAACCAAGAGGGCAGAAAATAGACAAGAAGGAACAAGGCAAACACAAAGAGAGGGATAAACTAGAGGGGATTCCTATCACAGAATGTCCAGAATGAGAGGGGGGGGGGGAGGGTGGAATATTTATAATTGATACTGGCAGGACCCGCAGCATCTCCACTGCGGGGGAGAGAGTAGAGAGAGACTCAAATCCCTTTCCACTTCTTCAGATCATTTAACGCTTGCTGGTGAAAATCAGTCTTACACACACGCATTACATCCATGTCAACTTTCACAGATGAAGAGAATAAGACATTGAGTTATAGAAAGGATGAATGAAAAAAGTTGAAACACGTGCATACTGTTGCCTTGTGTGGGCATCCTTCTCCACCGATGGAATGTGGCTGTCATACTCAGAGAGGGGGACGCGATAGCCTAGTGGTCAGAACATTGCGCTCGCAATTTGATGACGCGGGTTCGATTCCCGTTTGAGGTCATTTCTCCCCTGGAGTTAACATCAGTGCTGACTCCACTCTCCCCAAAATTCTTTCGGATGAGACTGTAAACCTTCTTCTTCTTTCTTTTTTTTTTATATCGAGGATAATGGAATAAGCATTCATGTGCTTTTTTTCATCCAGTCCCCGTGTGTATGCAGTTTTGTAAATCTTGTCATCTGTTCTCACCGGCACACAATGGCCTACGTGTGCGTGTATGCGTGCGTGCATGCTTGCGTGCGTGTGTAAGTCATTGTAACAATCCACACATTCCATGCATGAAATCACAAAATTTAAAAAACAAGAGTATTCATATGGAAAGCGAAGTTTAACAAAATAATCTCCTTTGGAATAGAGCTGTCAAAATATCAGTTTTCAGTTAATGGAAGAGCAAAATTGTATAAATCTAAATTTTTTTTATTTAAAGAATTGAGGAATGTGCGTGTACACACTTATGCCCAAAGTATGTCCGACCCAATTTTTTGGAGCAGCTTTTTTAAAAAAAAGTTTGAAACTGTTACTTAGCAAATCTCTCAAAAATTACGGAAATACATTATGCAAGTTAAGCAATTCATACAAACATACACAGACAACCATATAAAAATGTTGCTATCAACTGATGTTAGCTTTGATATTCTAATCCTTGTTTGTTTTTTTTAAACATGCAAGCAAATCCATTCTTTGCCTGCCTGTGTACATGCATTGTGCATAGTTGCACACCAACACAACATTTTCTGTAAGTGAAAAACTCTTGCCTGATTTGATAAATGGTGTTCTTTAATAAATGCCATATCTAATACAGGAAAAAGTTATTCCAAAATACAAAATTTTCTCTTTTTTTCACACTCACTGGTGGGCTTATGTTCTGCGATGCACATAGAATTAGGCAGCCAACACAGGATGGCACACACACACACACACACACACACACACACACACACACACACACACACACACACACACACACACACACACACACACACACACACACACACACACACACACAACCGAGGCCCCGTGTGCGAACACACGCATAGCATCTAGCGCACACGTTAAATCCTGTTCCCCTTTTCGTAAGAGTAGGCCACCGTGTGCCGGTGGGAACAGATGACATGATTTACAAAAAAACTGCATACACACGAGGACAGGATGTAAACAAGCACATGAGTGCTTATTCCATTATCCTCGGTATAAAAGAATAAATAAATAAATAAATAAAACCTTGTACTTTTAGTGGAGAACAGGACAGATAAATGATAAAGAATACCCCAAACTGTATTGCTGAATGATAGCTTCCCTGATGGGTGTGTGATTGTCTTTATTTTTACATGGTAGGTACCGATACACACAACATTAGAAGATAGATCAGTGGCACTATAGTTATAAAAATGCTGTAAAATTCAATTCACACTATTTCCTATAGCTGTAAAGTAGGAGACAATGTTCCCTGTAAAATAGGAGACAATGTTCCCTGTACAGTAGGAGGCAATATTCTCTGTAAAGTAGAAGACTGTTCTCTGTAAAGTAGAAGACAATGTTCTCTGTAAATAAGAGACAAAGTTCTCTGTAAAGTAGGAGACACTCTTCCCTGTAAAGTAGGAGACAATGTCCTCTGTAAAGTAGGAGACACTCTTCCCTGTAAAGTAGGAGACAATGTCCTCTGTAAAGTAGGAGACACTCTTCCCTGTAAAGTAGGAGACAATGTCCTCTGTAAAGTAGGAGACAATGTTCTCTGTAAAGTAGGAGACAATGTCCTCTGTAAAGTAGGAGACAATGTTCTCTGTAAAGTAGGAGACACTCTTCCCTGTAAAGTAGGAGACAATGTTCCCTGTAAAGTAGGAGACAATGTTCTCTGTAAAGTAGGAGACAATGTTCTCTGTAAAGTAGGAGACAATGTTCCCTGTAAAGTAGGAGACAATGTTCTCTGTAAAGTAGGAGACACTGTTCTCTGTAAAGTAAGAGACAATGTTCTCTGTAAAGTAGGAGACAATGTCCTCTGTAAAGTAGGAGACAATGTTCTCTGTAAAGTAGGAGACAATGTTCTCTGTAAAGTAGGAGACAATGTTCTCTGTAAAGTAGGAGACAAAGTTCTCTGTAAAGTAGGAGACAAGTAGGAGACAAAGTTCCCTGTAAAGTAGAAGACAAAGTTCTCTGTAAAGTAGGAGACAAGTAGGAGACAAAGTTCCCTGTAAAGTAGGAGACAATGTTCTCTGTAAAGTAGGAGACACTCTTCCCTGTAAAGTAGGAGACAAGTAGGAGACAAAGTTCCCTGTAAAGTAAGAGACAATGTTCTCTGTAAAGTAGAAGAAAAAGTTCTCTGTAAAGTAGGAGACAAGTAGGAGACAAAGTTCCCTGTAAAGTAAGAGACAATGTTCTCTGTAAAGTAGGAGACAAGTAGGAGACAATGTTCTCTGTAAAGTAAGAGACAATGTTCTCTGTAAAGTAGAAGACAATGTTCCCTGTAAAGTAGGAGACAATGTTCTCTGTAAAGTAGGAGACAAAGTTCCCTGTAAAGTAGGAGACAATGTTCTCTGTAAAGTAGGAGACAATGTTCTCTGTAAAGTAGGAGACAATGTTCTCTGTAAAGTAGGAGACAAAGTTCCCTGTAAAGTAGGAGACAATGTTCTCTGTAAAGTAGGAGACAAAGTTCTCAGTAAAGTAGGAGACAAGTAGGAGACAATGTTCTCTGTAAAGTAGAAGACAATGTTCTCTGTAAAATAGGAGAGAATGTTCTCTGTAAAGTAGGAGACAAGTAGGAGACAATGTTCTCTGTAAAGTAGAAGACAATGTTCTCTGTAAAATAGGAGAGAATTGTTTCTCACTGTTTGCTTTAAAGTATAAATCTGTTGTAAGCAAGCTTTTTTTTCTTTTTCAGGCAGATAGACACAGGCAGAAACAGAGAGAGGGGGGGGGGGGGGGGGGGGGGACACTGAACACTGAAAAGTTTTATTGTACATCGGCCTTAGGCCACTATACAAAACATGTTTGAGGCAGGGGGAAGGTAAACATCATCGCGGAAAACATTTCCATCTATTCTACAATTCCAATTTTTCAAATACATAAAGTCACATTCAATGCCCTCTAGTTATCATCAACCCATCATCATTAGAGAGAGAGACAGAGACAGAGAGAGACAGAGAGAGAGAGAGAGAAAACGAGAGACAGACAGACAGACAGACAGACAGACAGATAGAAAGACAGACAGACAGACAGAGACAGAGGTAGAGACATAGAGACAGAGACAGACAGAGAGGCAGAGAGACAGACAGACAGAGGAAAAGAGAGAGAGAAAACTCGAACTCCAACTCGAATGTTTTATTAAAGGTATATTGATAAACCAGAGGTTTCTTTAGACCAGGCGCTCATGAGAAAAGAAAGAAACTAACGGGCAAACAAACATAGAGAAAAATATAGCAGAGAGAGAGAGAGAGAGAGAGAGAGAAGAGAGAGAGAGAGAGAGAGAGAGAGAGAGAGAGGAGAGAGAGAGAGAGGAGAGAGAGACAGACAGACAGACAGACAGACAGACAGACAGACAGACAGAGACACAGAGATACACACACACACACACACACACACACACACACACACACACACACACACACCACACACACACACACACACACACACACACACACTTACAAACAGGTACAGAGACATACACCCCACCCCCCCACCCCCGTCCTCTCTCCCCCCCCTCCCCTCCTTCCTCCCTTCTGAAAGTTCAGCATGCCAGATACCTCCCCAACCCTGAAGACTGTGCCAAGAATCTTGAACGACGGCTAGCCTAGTCTAGCAGCCTCCATCCCTTCAAGAAAGACAGAAAGCCCCAGAGCTTTCAGCTCCACCGGGCCCACATAGAGACTTAAGACACCGCGAGTAGAGAGCCTAGTAGGCAGGAGGG
>CM060331.1:55105203-55110203 GCA_030674155.1 Stramonita haemastoma
GGGCTGCCAATTCATCAACACCAGAAAGGATAGATTTTCACGACCGACATGGAGTTTTCAACGATGAGAAATTACTACACTGTGTGTTCCCTTTCTTCCTTCACTTTAGGAGCAGTGTTTTCATAAGGGACAAACTTTCCTTCTTAATGCCAACATATGTACTTTTAGCAGCAGTATTGGAATGGGTGGAAACAAAAGTTCTGAGACTAGTTTACACAGGACTCTACATAAATGACAAGACTTTTATGATCCACTAAAAGAAATGTGAAAACAACAGTATCTCTGCCTTGATCACCACGTTTCAACTGTCTCTGGACCACGATACTTCTGAACGCGTCACAACAGAGCAGACAGCAAAACTAAGATAGAGTTGTATGCAGACACTAGCCAATGCAGCAGAATTCATCCTTCAAGCAATGAGTCTGCATAAGCGGCACAAAGAACATGAAATACTTTTCTTTCCCCCTCCCCCCCCCCCCCCCCCCCCCCAAATCTATTCCTCACTCTTCAAACACACAAATATGTACCTACCTGAAAACATGATAAAAACACTAATTTCCACACATAACTGCTCACTACCTTTACTAAACCCTAACATAGGTCACACCACACACACACACACACACACACACACACACACACACACACACCACACACACACCACAACTGCTCACTACCTTCACACAAAATCCTAACAAAGGTCACACACACACACACAACCATTTCCACACATAATTGCTCAGTGTTGATTCTAGGATTTCAAAAAAGGGGGCCCAAGGGCCCCTGAAATGAAAAAAAAGGGGGCATTGCCCCCCCCCCCCCCCCCCCCCCCCCCCTTTTCTCTTCATAAACAAGGGGACAAGTAGTAAGTAAGTAGTATTTGCTCATAATACCATTAGTACTCTGATTTCTACTATTTTTCAAGAATGAGAAACAAAACAAACAGGATGATATGTCAGCAGACAGGATTTAATATACACCTTATGTATTGCAGCTGGTCTGTAAAATGATTTTCTTACACAGGAAAAAGAGAGAGAGAGAGAGAGAGAGAGAGAGAGAGAGAGAGAGAGAGAGAGAGAGAGAGAGAGAGAGAGAGAGAGAGAGAGGAGAGAGAGAGAGAGAGAGAGATTTTCTGTTAAAGAGAGATCTAGATGAGAAAAGAGGTGAAATCTAATATCAAAGTCTTGTTTTTCCTCCCATGCAAGAGAGAGAGAGAGAGAGAGAGAGAGAGAGAGAGAGAGAGAGAGGAGAGAGAGAGAGAGAGAGAGAGGGGGGGGGGGGGGGGAGAAGGAGAGAGAGAGAGAGAGAGAGAGAGGGGTGTGTCAAAGTCATTTTTGATATATCCAGCGATAGTCTACCCTATGCCATCATTGTTACCAAGCACGGGCTACTTGTCTAGCCAGGTCTGAAAAACCGCCTTCAAAACTCTTAGGTCTGCCAGCTTTGAACCCTGCCGGAGCACGGCTTCTTCCACTAACGATCTCTGTCACAATGACGTCACTTGTTTCAGGAGTACACAGCTCCTTTGAAAAATGACACAATGACGTAAATGAGTCGGAAAATGACGTCAGACCAGCCGCTTTGTGACGATTTTGATGACTGTATGGGCTAATCAGTGCATCCTGCTGTCCCTGGGGTATCAACCTAATGACCAACGTATGTAGCGCTATTTTGAAACTATACAAACGGCAGTTGCCAGGGCGCACTGTTTGTTCAAATATGCGCTATCCACAGTTTTTTTGCGTCCGTCAGGGCGCACTGGTCACATTATTTTGCGGCAAAGTTGAAAAAAATGCGGGAATCCCGCAAGGGCGCACCCTAGAATCAACACTGATTGCTCACTTACTACCTTCACTAAACCCTAACACAGGTCACACACACACACACACACACACACACACACATACACACATACCACACAAAACACACACACACACACACACAGATCACACACACATACACACACACAACCACACACACACACACCTCCCCACACACACACACCATTTCCACACTCACACACAACTGCTCCTACCTTCAGCACCAAAGTCGGGCTTGAACGATTTCTGCTCCTTGAAGTTCTTGAAGATTTCACGGTGCTGGATCCCTCGCGAATGGCGTAGACAGAGGAGTCGTTGCTCCAGATGAACTCCTGGGCAGATCCAAAGCTCTTGTTCCTCAGAGCCATGGCCGTGTAGATGATGTACTCCCCATCTCCACACACCACCACAAACCTGCAACACACAGCAAAACAGAGATGGTGTATCAAGATGTAGATGATGATTTTTTAATATTTTTTATTTTATACCACTTTATGTCACAGCAGATTTCTCTGCTGCGTGAAATTCGGGCTGCTCTCTCTCCCCAGGGAGAGCATGTCGCCACAAGTGCATTTTTTTTCTTTTTCCTGTCTGCAACTGTATTTGTATTCCTATCAGGGTGGCTTTTTTATACACAATTTTTCCAGGAACAACCTCCTTGTTGCCATGGGTTCTTTTACATGTGCGACAAATAATGATGTGCAACACACAGGACTTCAGTTTATTGTCTCATCGGAAAGACTAGCGCCCAGACCACCACTCAAGGTCTAATGGATGGGGGAAAAGTTTTAGGCCCAAACGGGATTCGAACCACCACACACTTCCGACCCGGACTTTTCCCTCTCTAGGCAGGTGTGTTACCTCTAGACCACCGATCTACTGATGATGTACTTCCCTGTCAGCACACAGCAGGACAGGGATTGCATCTCATAATGTAGATGATGCACTCCCCATCCCCACACATCACCACACACTACACAGCAGATTGTGTATCATGATAACACTTAGGGCATGGACCACACACAGCCTGCAAGTCCTGCACGATCCAGTCAAGGGTCAATGCTAAAATTAAGCGCCCCCCCATTCCCCCTACCCTTTCTCCACCTAGCCGTTTTCAAAGTGTGGTCAGTTCCTGCTATAATTAGCATCAGCTGGGCTTAGCTGGGGTGGGGTGGATAGCAGCTGAGAGTACCTGAATGTGGGGGAAAACGACGGCTGTGGGACCGTCCCAATTGTCTCAGTAACTTGAAAACAAAAATGAACATCATAGTAAATATTGATGATGTTAATAATAATAAAATGATAATAATGAGAAAAAAAAGAAGATATTAGTACTACTACTACTACTACTACTCCCAAAGTACTATACATATCCTCTTCCCAGCATCAGCCTGAAAGCTGCCCCCCTTGTGTGCTGACCTGCCATTGGGGTTGTGCTGGATGGTTTGGGGGTAGACCTCACAGCTACCCATATCCTTGACGGCCAGGGGCAGACGCTCCCCATCCTTGATCTCCTGGTCACCCATGGCCTTGATGTTGGCCTGCTGGATCTCCGAGTGCTTCGCCCAGATGATCTTCCCGCTGGAGTCCATCGACATGGCCGGTTCCTCTCGCCCCAACTGGTGTGCGAAAAAAAAAAAAAAGGTGACGAATGTAAATTAAATGTTCATCACTGTGTTGTTATCGTGAAACAGACACAGACACATATGATGGTGAATGTAAGTCAACTGAATGTTATCACTGTAGACATCTTCACTATGATCAAATTTCTTGCCCCATTTCCGAAACAGCAGCCACCTCTTCTGCTGTTTTGGAGGTCATCGTCGAACACGATGGACAAACATACTATTACTGTAATGTAATCTTGATACAGACACAAACACACCCAAAAATGATGGTGAATGTAAATCAACTGAATTTTATCACTGTAATGTTATCTTGATACAGTCACACACACACACACAAAATACTACAACACACGCACGCACACATATAAACACACTCACACACACGCATGCACGCAACAACACACACACACACACACACACACACACACACACACACACACACACACACACACGCATGCATGCATGCATGCATGCATGCACACACAGCATTTATATACTTAACTAAATCTTATATTCCAAAAAGTTCCAAAGGACTACATCACTGTATCAAACAAAACAAACAAAATAAAATTAAATTAAAAAAACACAGAAAATAACTGTTAGAAAAAAAAATCAGAATTACACACTGTTTTCACTATAAAGCTCTTTACAATCTCTGTCAATCTTCTGTTTACCTATTCACTTTTTGTTTCGCTGGTTTTGTTCTGCTGCTTTTTTGTTTCATTTTTTTAACAATGATCTGCTTCATGTTCTGATCTACTCACTCACAATACTACATATACTGACAATCTAGGGTAGTGTAGGATGGTCAAATTTCTCGAAGCTGATTACCATAAGAACATCTCAACTTATATTTCCCAGAGCTGATTACCATACGAACATCTCAATTTATATTTCCCAGAGCTGATTACCATAAGAACATCTCAATTTATATTTCCCAGAGCTGATTACCATAAGAACATCCCAATTTATATTTCCCAGAGCCGATTACCATAAGAACATCTCAATTTATATTTCCCAGAGCTGATTACCATAAGAACATCTCAATTCATATTTCCCAGAGCCAATTACCACAAGAACATCTTAATCTATATTTCTCAAAGCCAATTACCATAAGAACATCCCAATTTATACTTCTCAATATAACTGATAAGATTTTGTTTACAAGCCCATGTTAAAAGCTATGCCATATATTGAAAGGGCATCACTTGTAATGTATAAAAAAAATCAAAGAATTACTCAGTTTTCTGCACTGTTGCCATGGCAACCAACCAATATGGCCACAAAAAACTAAATGTTTCAAACTCCTAAACCTTTTTATCTAAAACAAGTACAAGTAACCCGTTTCTACAGGCATGTTTTACAACCAAAATTCTTTAAATCAACACAGGAATATCTCCATTAAATGTATCCAGCAATTTTTTTTAATTAAAAAAAAACAACTACCAACAACATGATTTAAGCCACTTTTGGACCAGTGTCTTATACTAAAAAAAAACTAAAAATGAATGTGACGGGGCAGTAAATAGATTGCTTCCCATGCGATCGGAAC
>CM060331.1:55112703-55116725 GCA_030674155.1 Stramonita haemastoma
ATAAGTAAGCACATAAAACCGAATCAGTGCCAGAAGTTGCTCATCTATGTCCATGTTTGTGCCTGTGAAAGAGATGCAGATGATAAATGCAGCTAGCTACACATCAAAACATGAGAAAAGCCGCAAGGTGCTAATCCATGCCTGTGCTTACACTTGTACGGGAGACAGAGATTTTCACACTTTGTTTATCTGCTATCATGTGAATACACACACACACACACACACACCACACACACACACACACACACACACACACACACACACACAGCCCTGAAAGGTGAGGGTGCACCATTTCAAATCGGTCATGACCCACATACCATCTTCAGAGCCAGTCAGGATGATGGGCAGTTCAGGGTGGAAGGCCACAGCAGCGATGTTCTGGGCGTGACCCTCCAGCGTTTGCACACACGTCTTGTTCTGCTCACAGAGATGGCGGCAGAGTGAGCAACATTCAACACAGGTCACCACAGGACGGCATCATCCAAAAGTTCAGGGGGCTGGATAGTGTAGGGGTTAGAACACAGCTTGTGATCTTACCACCCAAGTTTGAAACACCACTGAGGCACCTCTTTGAGGGGATTTTCCCCTTGAAGTTCACATCAGTGCCGACTCCACTCCCTTATAAGTTCTTCGGATGAGGCTATAAACCGGGGTCTCATGTGCAAATGTACACAGAAATCTTCTGCGTAAGTTATAACCCGTTCTTTGCAAAAAATCTCACCATTGGTGAACCTTCAAGCTCTAGCCGAGGAATGGAAAAAGCAACAACAACAACAAACCCTTCTCCTCAAAACAGCAAACCCCCCCCCCCCCCCCCCCCCCCCCCCCCCCCCCCCCCCCCCCCCCCCCCCCCCCCCCCATTCTGTCTTTTGGAAGAGTGTGCCATTGTCTGCCAGTAAAAACACATGAAAAAGTTGGAGAAAAACAACAACAACACAAGCACACTGTTGTTGTTTTTAGATATCACCCTTGAAGTCGGGAGTGCGGCTACCTTAATGGTGGGTAGAAGCAGTCACCTACACACAAATCTCATCACTGGTGAACCTTGGAGCTCTAGCCGAGACACCGACGAAAAGAAAAAAAAAGAAAAGAAAAAAATCAAATCATGATTAAAAACAGTGGAAGAGAGGTGACCCTGAAAAGCGACTGGTGCAAACAGTGACAATATCCATTTCTTCAGTAAAGATTAACTTACACTATCAAATGCAGATTTAAGAATAAAGTTCAACTTCAGAATCAAGTGGAACATACTTGCTATGGGGAAAAGTTCATTATGTTTCAGGATACAGATTCCCACCGAAGCAGAAAGGCCCCAGGAGGTGAAAAAAGGTAGCCTTGGCTAGCTTTAGCCTGTACAGGTCTGCCAGCACACAACAGTAAGAAATCTCCCGCACTGACAGTCTGAGTGGAAAGATCCGATTTCTGTAACAGCTCTACCCTATGTCAGACAAAGTCCAAAACTGCACCTGTAGTAGGCATGTCTTCTAACATAATGTAACTTTACCAGATTCAGAATAGCACACAAATACATCCATCCCATACAATTTTTCACATCATCTTACCTGGTAATCCCAGATTTTGACAAGTCTGTCATCGGCACCGGAAATGAGGTATGGCTTATCTCCCCCGGTGTAGTAATCCACACAGTTGGCTCCCTTTTCGTGCCCATCCAGGGTGAAGTTGGGGGTGGAGGATCCTAGTTGCCACACCTGAACACACACAGACACAGGTGAAAGAACACATAGAGACACAGGTGAAAGAACACACACAGACACAGGTGAAAGAACACACACAGACACAGGTGAAAGAACACATAGAGACACAGGTGAAAGAACACACACAGACACAGGTGAAAGAACACACACAGACACAGGTGAAAGAACACACACAGACACAGGTGAAAGAACACACACAGACACAGGTGAAAGAACACACACAGACACAGGTGAAAGAACACACACAGACACAGGTGGAAGAACACACCCAGACACAGGTGAAAGAACACACACAGATGTGGGTGAAAGCATTGCACATACAATTGATATGAAAAACTTATTGTTCAAGACCACGTCAAAGTTAAAACATTTACCCATGCAACACCAAAAAAGGTGTTAATTAAAAACAGCCCAACAAAAATCCCCACACAACAGAAAATAATGCACAATTGCAATAACTGATACGCCTTGAAAACTCCGAAGGAATGATCTTAACAGTTATTCATAGGGACTGGGGGGTGTAAGAAAGCACGTAAGTGCTTATTCCATTATCCTCAAAATAAAAGAATGAAATAACAATAAATAAACTGTCACATAAGGTTTAATACTGTAAATTCATCACTTTTTAATCCACAAAGTTTTCTTGGGTGAAAAACTGAAGAAAAGAAAAAAAAGAAAAGAAAGAATGCTTGCATAGTCATTGGTACATTAGGTATACAGACGACAAACGTTCCTTCTGGAACGTACTACTTTCAGTTTCAAACATATTCCTTCCTACCTGTCAGTGTCAAAAGGACCAACTGCTACATAAAACGTTTGAAAGGTGTAAAACAACAAAAAAAAGTTGCTATACCTATAGGCTTCAAATACATTCACAAGGCACATGCGCTTGCATGCACAAAGTGACCCATAACTTTAGACTGGGTGCTGCAGACTGGTTGGAGGCTGCAAGCTTGCCATTTCAACCTGATACAACCAGAGCACAATCTGTCTCGTACAGTTGGGTAGAACCTGACCACAAGTGGCTAGAGACATACGTTTACAGAGACAGATGATTGTTTGGGATCTGTTTCAGCCTGACGATCCTGACCTTGTGATTCAGGTCATAGTGTGTCATAAGCTTTGTCTGTCCGAAGCTCTACACTGTCATAAATAAAACTCTTACTCCAAAACTCTGACAGTATCAAGAACTGTAAAAAAAGAGAGGGGCAGACACTTATTTATTTATTTATTTAATCTTTTATATCGAGGATAATGGAATAAGCACTCATGTGCTTTTCTACATCCAACCCCCGTGTGTATGCAGTTTTGTAAATGTCATCCGTTCCCACGGGCACATGATGGCCTACTCTTACGAAAAGCGGAACAGGATTTAACGTGTGCGCAAGATGTACTACTGTGTACTTATGACAGTGTGCCAGACACAGGGATGAGAGGAGAAGCTGCAGGAAAAGGGGACACACTTACCTTGATGGACCTGTCCAGTGAAGCGGAGGCAAACTGGTTGTTGTCTTTGGGGTTGATGACAATCTGCATCACGTAGTGCGAGTGGCCTTCAAACACCTGGGTACACGTCCACTTCTTGTCCCAGTCCCACAGCTTGATCAACATGTCGTCTACACACATCACATCATCACACATCATTATAACACATCACATCACATCTCATCACATCACACCACACCATAACACATCATAACACATCACATCACATCACAACACATCAGATCACATCACATCACAACACATTATAACACATCACCCCACATCACATCACATTATAACACATCACATTATAACACATCACATCACATTATAACACATCACATCACATTATAATACACATCACAACACATCACATCATCCCATCCCATCACATCTCACCACATCACAACACATCATAACACACCACACCATACCACATCCCATCACATCACATCCCATCAACACACCATAACACACCATAACACATCACAACACATCACAACACATCACACCACATCATAACACATCACATCACACCACATAATAAACACATCACACCACAACACATCATAACACACCACATTATAACACATCATAACACATCACACCACATCACATCTCTCCTAACTCCCCTCAGCAGTCAGTACACATCATAACACATCACATCACATCACACCACACCACACCCCATCCCATCCCATCACTTCTCTCCTAACTCCCCTCAGACAGCAGTCAGTTGTTGGGGCTGTGCACACTGAGTTTTTCAGGCACTGTATCTTCAGCAAAAAGAATCTGCTGGAGCCCCCATCCTTCAGCAGTTCA
>CM060331.1:55119325-55133494 GCA_030674155.1 Stramonita haemastoma
GGGAACGGATGACAACATTTACAAAACCCACATGCCGCCAGGGCATGGATGTACTAAAACACATGGGGGCTCCTTCTATTATTCTGGATATAAAACCTTTGCCTTCACCATCACGTGGAGAGTGGGGACACCACTAAAGATTTTGCAACCAGCTTCCTCCACTCCTCACAGTCTTTCGTAGCAGATCGCTCCACCCAATGAATATCTTTTATTTATTTCGGCGCTTGCTTTTCCTTCACTAACTGGTATTCCTTTTTTCTGCGGGAATGACAATTCAGGCTTTGGGGGAATGGTGTGGCAGAGTGCTTTGCTGATCCCCTGTGGCAGTGAGTGCAGTGGGAAGATCGTTGGCAACAAGGAAGGTGGCAGAATGGTTCACACCTTCGCCTGCCTAACGTCCAATCCAATGATGTTGCTTGGAGCCCCGCCGACCGCACAGGCCATATCGGGGCTGTCACCTCATCACATTTTAAAACTCATATTAAAAGTGTGCAACTATATGTAAACTGTCAAGTTCTGGTTTCCATTCCCAGCCTCGCCCTTTCTCCCCAATTTAACAAAGAAGTCAAACTGAAGTCATTCGAATGAGACTATAAACTAAGGTTCCGCGTACGAAAGCTCACAGAACATCTTGCATACACGTTATAACCTGTGCCACCTTTCGGAATAGCAGGCCATTTCGTGCCGGTAGCAACGGATGACAATTGAAAAGAAAAATATGCATGCACATAGCAGGTGTCTTGTTTAGACATCATCCCCGAAGATTGAATGTGGCTACCTATATAAATGTTGAGGGGGGAAAATGGTCTCACCATTGGTGAACCTCGGAGCTCTAGCTGAGGAACACACACACACACACACACACATACACACACACACACACACACACACACACACACACACACACACACACACACCACACCACACACACACAAAGGGGAATAACGCAACAGTGTCATATGAAACAGAAGAAGCTTACCCTACTATATTGTTTATAGCCCTACCCACCGAGAAAGCCATATCAGGGCTGCCACCTCATTCAGTTCCAGTGGCTCCAGTAACTTTCAACATCAGGTTCAAAACCAACACTTCCCAATACTTTCAAATATCTAACACTGTCCATCTGAAAAAACAACAACATTAAATGACACAATACCTAAATTACTTTATTCCTTAAGGCAGATAAACCAGACTGTGCTGAGGACGCCAACCATTCCACTTAATTCATCATCCCAAGATTACAACAACAAAAAAAGTAAAAAGGATAACGAACATGTTAAAGTACAAAAAATATACATAAAAAGTGCCACATGGGCAAATACCTCTGCAGAATGGACACCCTGTGCCCATTCCAAGTATCACTACCTGGTCGCCAGAACAAAAAAAAAAAAAAAAAATCACAGGCAGAGTGTCATATAATGAAAACAGAAAACTGTTTGAAAGAGCTGCTTGAAAAAAGGCAGGAGAGTGGACTGGGAAGGCAGAAAATTAGCACAAGAAATTATAGAAAGATAAGGAGAAAGACAGAAACAAAGAGAGAGATTGAAAAGTGGAAATGTCTAGGACAGAATTCCCAGAAGTTGGGGATACTATTTAAACTGAAAGAGCCCCCCCCCCCATCTCCATTGGGGAGAGAATAAGCTTTGCCTTTATTCATTTATTCACCAAACTAATGTGAAGTTTCTTTCTATCTATCTATCTGTCTATCTATCCCTTAGTCTGGCGACCGTGGGGGCATCCCTGAAAACTTCACAACCAGTTCCCTCCATTCCTCTCTCTGTTCTGCCTTTCTCAAAGTTTCGAGTTCTAGGCCTGTCCATTCGCTGATGTTGTCCTCCCGTCTCTTCCTTGGTCTGCCTCTTTTTCTTCCTCCTTGGACAGTACCTTGCAGTATGGTGTTTGGGGCATGGTAATGACAAAGAAACCTGTCCAGTCCTGATGCTTTAGTTCTAGCCCAGCCATCCACAGAAGCCATCACTGGGCTACCACAACTTTATTGAAGAAAAGATTCCATTCCTGATGGGTGGATCAATTGCAGCAATTCATATAATTATTTGTGGCTGGATTTCAGCCTTCTGGTGATATTTCTGACTGCCATGTTTTTGGTGGTACAGTGATGGCATTTCTGTTGTTGGAAGATGCCATAGGCCTACTGCCTTGAGTGGACAGGGCCATTTCAAATATGTGTGTTTTAGTTATTCTTTTATATAAAGATAATGGAATAAGCACTCATGTGCTTTTTTACATCCAGTCCCCGTGTGTATGCAGTTTTGTAAATCTTGTCATACGTTCCCAGCGGCTCACAATGGCCTACTCTTATGAAAAGCAGAACAGGATTTAACATGTACACAACATGTTCTGCTGTGCATTTGCACACGGGGCCTCGGTTTATAGTCTCATCTGAAGGACTTTTGGGGACAATGGAGTCAGCACGTGTGTGTGTGTGTGTGTGTGTGTGTGTGTGTGTGTGTGTGTGTGTGTGAAGTCAAGTCAAGCCAAGTCCAAGTCAAAATTTTATTTTCAGATGGTACATTGAGTAAGCATCGATTTGCTTCTTTTCATGTGTGTGTGTGTGTGTGTGTGTGTGTGTGTGTGTGTGTGTGTGTGTGTGTGTGTGTGTGTGTGTGTGTGTGTGTGTGTGTGCGCACGCACGCATGCTTGCGTGCGCGCATGTAGAGCTTTGCTGTGTCTCTTGCATTTAAAGAAGGTGATCTAAAACACAACATAAAGACACACTATAATAATGAATGATCTCTCTCTCTCTTACTCTCTCTGTCTCACAAACACACACGCATGCACGCACGCACACACACACACACAAACACACACACAGAGGACAATCTTCAATGAAAAAAACACTAAGTCCCCTGCCCACCTCTTTCACCTTGACCAGTCTCACACTGAAACACAGACTGATAGCTCCTTGTTTGACCAAAGACCCTTTAATATGTCTTCACTGTGAAATATCATTAACTGTCAATCTTTCCATCACAGAACCACTAACAGAAACCACCATATAAACACTTTCTGTCAAATGCATACAACATACATGATGAAAAAACTCATTAATTAATTTAATTAGACATTCATTTTTCATGACATACCAAATGAATTTATGCAGATAACTGAATTGATCAAGGACAATTGACAATTGTCAGATCAAGGAGAGAGAGAGAGAGAGAGGGAAAGGTAAAAAAAACACTCAAAAAAACCAAACAAACCGCATCTTCAAAAGCAAAGCATGGACATTGTTCCTTGATTTAGCCCATTTAAGTAAAAGAAAATAACAAATCAACATCTAAAAACCCTCTACTTGAACACCTGCAAATCTTTTTTTTATCATCTGAGAATACAAAAACAAACGTACACTGCATAATAGTATATTTTCCTTTACTTCCTCTCTATACTGCCCTATATATATGAAGTAGTTGTGTGCAGTGTACACAGCTTGGTACTGGTTCAATGCATTTACTGACGCCCCATAGGGGGCGGGATAGCCTTGTGGTTGGACTATTGCGCATTGTGCTTATGATCTACGGCCTGGGTTCGAAACCCATTCAAGGGATTTTTTGCCCCTGGAGTCAGCATCAATGCCAAAACCACTAAAGTTGACAACTTAAAAGATCTAACAGAATATGTTTGTGAAATTCCCCATTAATCAGTCAAAGAACATTGTGGCCGTGATCGTACCACTTGCATTGTTGTAAAATTTGGGAGGTTTCTGCCTATGGTTGTACATGTGGGCGACAAGCCTACATATATACAATCTGACCCATTTGTGAATTCTGGAAATAAAGAAATACATTGTGTCACTAGAAGAAAAGCTGCAGTTCTTTTGGCTGATTTTGACAGTTTCTAATTCAAGGAAAATAATATGAAGAAGAGAGAGAGAGAGAGAGAGAGAGAGAGAGAGAGAGAGAGAGAGAGAGAGAGAGAGAGAGAGAGAGAGAGAGAGAGAGAGAGAGAGAGAGAGTTCATGACAGCTATACAAACCCACCATACACTCAAGCCTCTCATGTACACACCTTGCATCAACAACCATAACATTTACAATCCTACTCATCATTTCCAACACTAAAAATGGCAGATATATATAAAATATATATATCCTCAAATCACTCGATCATTAAAGATAGCAGACAGGGAAGGAACAATGCTGTCACGAAAGGAACTAAGTTTTTAGACAACAAGAAAAAAAAAAAGCATTCCAGCATACAATTTACAATCACTGAATACCACACGATAAAATGTTCCTCAAAACACTGACATACTAACACCAGACACTTTATGTTGTGGATTCTAAAAACACAAGGAAAAAAGAATGACAGGGACAAACTTAACTCCCTACTGATAAGCGATTTCAATGTTGTTTACTTCCAATCTCTTCATTCCCAGTTCTCATGTGCACATCTTTCCCCACACACGGACAGTGCAGACAGACACAATGCCTGTACACAGTGCTGCAAGTTCCCTCCCCCCCCCCCCCCCTCCCCTCCCCAACACCTCTGCTTCCCACAGTACAGCCTTGAACGTGAAGACTGCCCCCACCTCCATCCTTCCTTGGTGCGGGCATCTCTTTACAGGGCTGGTCCCAGGAAATGAACCAATGAAATCCATGATGCCATGTCCAGTGAACAGAGCTGCAATGACCGATGTGGATGAGGATGTGTGCTGACGACGATGATGGCGATGATGATGTGTTGCCTTTGTTCAGTCTTCCAGCAGCTCGTCATCTAAATTCATATCCTGAACAGACAAGATGCACAACGCTTTTAGTACAGCTGGTAGATCATCTTTCACCATTTAAATCATGTTTAACAAAGAGTTAGGATATTGGTAGCACCACCACAAGGGCTGTAACAGAAATGGTGAAATATCCACACATACACACAGAGAAGTGGTGAAATATCTCCACAGACACGTGTACAAACAGACACACACACACTCACAAACATGCACACATACACGCTCACACGCAGACACACACACCCTCATTCTTATCACTTGCATCTCTCCCCCCCCCCCACCCACCCGCACAAACACACACGCAAACGCACACACACACGCAAACACACACACACACACACACCACACACACGCAAGCACACACACACACAACCCCATCCCTTTCCCAGTGAACAAGTTCTCAGTCACAATGGAACAGAGGTCACAACATGTCAGTCAAGACTGCAAACATCACCATAACCACCAACCATGCTACCCACCCCCCACCCCCTCCACTTCCTCCCCATTCCCTTCCTTTGGCAAAAAATGTGACAGGGGTTTAACAGTTTGGCCGCAGACACTTAAAAGAAAGTGGCAAGTTCAAATCTCGGTTGCCCTTTACAAAAAGTGAACATGTATCACTCACTACCACAGCAGTGTATTGTTAAGAATGAAAAGTGCAAGGTGCTATTAGGCATGTCTTCAATATTATTTTTTCCTATGCATACAGAAAGCAAACAGGGACAGACTGTTTATCCTCTTAAACTGTGTTACAGGGATGATATACGTGGGAAAATTAAAAAAACAAAACCCAAACCAAAAAACCCACACAACATCAGCATAAAGAACACTACAGTGCCTGTACGGTCAATCCTTCACCAGCTTTGATTTTTTTTGTGTGTTTGTTATAAAAAATGGAAAGGAAAAAAATGCCTAATCTTAACTACTTAACTTTAAAGCCTTATCTAAGTACTCAACTTCAAAGCCTAATCTTAACTACTTTATCTTAAAGCCCAATCTGAACTTTTAAATCCTTACCTGAACTACTTAAAACTTTGAAAGCCTAATCTGAACTACTTAATTCTAAAGCCCAATCTTAATTACTTAACAACAACAACAAAAAATAAATAAATAAAAGCATGTTCATTATTCAATCAATTATAATTAATACAAAAAGATAAGGTAACCAGTGTAAGCAGAAAGCATTGTCACAATTGAACCAAAGGCAGACGTGCCCAAAGCTTATGTATACCCTACTTCCCAATTTGACTGCTAGAAACCAACAAACAACACCAGCAACACCACCACCACCACCACCAAAAACACAAAAAAGTAATATTTAGTGGTATGGGAGAGAAGTGGAGATGGTTGTGAGGAAGGGTCAGAAGCTTGAATCAAAAAAAAAAAAGTTGTGTGTGCATGTGCTTGCAACACTCGCATAAATAGACACAATGCACTTAAGCATGCGCAGCACACAACACACACACACACACACACACACACACACACACACACAACACACACACACACACACACACAACACACACACACACACACACACACACACACACACACACACACACACACACACACACACACACAACACACACACATACACACACACATAACACACACACAACCATACACACACACACACAACACACACAGACACAGACACACAACACACAGACACACAGACACACACAGAGGCAGGGGCAGGTGAAGTAGGGGGGCATGTGACAGTAGTAGGGGGGGGGGGTGATGACATTACTGTACAGAGGGCAGGGCACCTGTGGCACTGTAGCCACGTCACCTGTCTGCCCCCCTGACCCTGTCAACATCAGGTGTGCTCTTTCTGCTCTGTCTCATGCTCTCTTCATCCTCAGCCCACAACAATATATGTCAGTCAGACACTGCAGTAGGCTAGCAGTTATTCACTATCACCAAGGTTCAACATCGCAGTTAGGCAGAAAGGAGTGTTACTGGACATGCTGCGGTTGTGGTTGTGGAAAATGAGTTGATATGATACACTACATTACACTAAGCCACACACATCACGCATGCACGCACACATGCATGCGCGCACGCATGCACACACACACACACACACACAATAATGACATCACACATCACACACACACACACATGCTATGCTGGCACAGTCGTAAGCTGCAATCAGCGAGTTCAAGTTTTACCTACTAGCTATCATTTCTTTCCCATCATGAAAGCTGGGACATGGGGCCCTCTCCTATCCTAGCATATGCCCCCTAACCCCTAGCTCCATTCATCACACAGGCAGGAGAAGGGTGACAGCATCATCAGGTGGACAAACACAAGCTGCCACAGGTAAGAGACCCTGCTAACACCTGTTCCCTCTTCAGCCTTTCTGATAGACAGATGGATGCTATTGTTCCAGTCCTCACACAGCCATGTGTTCACTGCTGACCAAACCCCTGACTTTGTCCTGCCTGCCTTACTGAATGACAAATGTGACACTCTACCACGAAATGAGTCGCTTAGCACCTGACCCACTTTTCCGCTTGGAGCCATTTTAGGCAGGTGGGGGTCAGGTTGTCGATTCAGATATTTTGATTGATCATAAAACTATAAGGTATTCTACTTTGTATGAAATGTAAAGGCATAATTTTGTTTCCTTTCACTTTAAATGTGTTTTAAAAATGTCAAGCCCTCATTCTGACCACCCATTAGTATGCTAAACCTGTCTATTTCTGATTGTGTCATATCCTGCAGTCTATCATTTCAAGTTCTACTACTTTGAGGAATTCTACTACCTTTTGATAGAAATGTCTGATTTTCAATCTGTTTTCTGTATTAAATAGCCTTTTCATTGTAGAACAATAGATGTAATTTAACTAAAAATTGACTTCTGGTGCAATGCAACTCGTGTGGTGGGCAACAAATGTTAGCATCTTATCTGCCCTCACCTCAGGAATTAACTTAAGCTGTGTTTCCTTAGCTAATATAATTATGTGACAGTGCACAGGGAAAACCCCAGCATAATGCGACACAGCAAGATTCAGAGCTACAGTGAAAAAAATCCTCACCTACCCTTGAAAAAGCAACGTTTTGTTTATACCATTGTTAGCTTTTATACAAGACACAGCATCAGTGTAAAATTCAATTATACATATATATATATATATTTTTTAGCTTCTATAAGGCCTTTTCCACACGTACACAAAGTATCAGTGTAAAATCCAATCCCTCTCAGTAATATATTTAGGCATTTTGAGAACCCCTTGATCAAACATCTTTAGAATTCTATGAAAACTAACATTAACTGCAAAAATGGCTACTAGTGAATATTAACCCTCAGACAATCAAATAAAAACTACCAAAGATATTCAAATTCTGTTTTTAAGCATCTTTTTAAGTGATTTCACTAGTTTGATATGGCTGCAAAGTCATATAATGATAATGTGTAAAAAATTCCATCATATCAGTTTTTCTTATGCGCTGTCACATATGGGCAAAGCTTGGCTAAGATGACAAATGCACTTGAGTCAGAAGCCTTTTTCCTTTTTATCTATTTGAATTTTTGGTGTGTGTGTGTGTGTGTGTGCAATGGTGTGTGTGTGTGTGTGTGCAATGGTGTGTGTGTGTGTGTGTGTGTGTGTGTGTGTGGTGTGTGTGTGTGTGTGTGTGTGTGTGTGTGTGGTGGTGTGTGTGTGTGCGTGCGGTGCGTGCGTGCGTGTGTGTAATGTAACAACTCAAAAGCTAAACCCTCTGCCAGAAATTGCACAAAAAAAGATTTCTCCTGGTAAAAATCAGCAGTGATTTGCAAGTCTGAATGAAATTCAACAACACCAAAAACTGAGTAGAAGATGAACTGTTTAACACTGTCCTTACGTTAAGGAAGAGAACCTCTCTCCTTGTACATGTGTGCACATTTGTATGTTACCCTAACCCAGCAGCGGGTGATAAACAGGGAAGGGTTAGTAGATGGTGGTTGGTTACCCTATAGCGAGTTACCCGTAGGGAAAAGGTTAAATGAATGGAATCCCCCAAAATGTCCTTTCCTTTTCACAGGAAGAAAGTACAATTACAACACTGTAGTGTAAAGCAACAGGGTCAATGTACAAGTACCACCTGCATAGAAAAAAGGATTGGAAAGATACCACGCCCCAATGAAAGCAACTCAGAGGAAAACATATGGAGTGTACGAGGTGAGAGTGTAGTCAGTGTACATCGCATAACTGCCTACACCAGACAGGTTAAGTGAGTGAGTACATTGAATTACTGAGATTAAAAAACAAACAAAACTACCCACATATCCACACAAACACCCACTGTAAGGCACAGGGTTATTCAGTCTACAGGATTATCAAATCACAACAGTCCACAGGATTATCAAGTCACACTAGTCTACAGGATTATCAAGTCACACAAGTCTACAGGATTATCAAGTCACAACAGTCCACAGGATTATCAAGTCACACTAGTCCACAGGATTATCAAATCACACTAGTCCACAGGATTATCAAGTCACAACGGTCCACAGGATTATCAAGTCACACAAGTCCACAGGATTATCAAGTCACAATAGATAGAATTCATTAAAAAAAAAAAAAGCAAGCCAATGCAGTGAAATGATGGACAACACCACATGCTGAAAGACCCCCCATTTCTTTCTATCATCAATAAACAGTATAACACCATTCGTTTCATTTCATAATTCATGTCAGTAAACTCTGAGAAAAGCCCAACTTTTGGCAAAAGGGGAGACAATGGGAGAGGAGAGAAAAACACTATATGAACCTATTCAAACTGAACAAAAGTAAACAACTTCAAGCCAGCCATGTTTACGCCCCTTATCAGCTAGCATACAGGTAAACCAAACTTTTGAAAAGCTCAACTGTCTCTTAGTGTTCTGGGTCATGTAAAAATTGTCCGCAGACAACTTGATATGTTTGTATTGTATGGCTTTATTCAATACCCCCCCATAAAAGAGAAAAGTCTTGAATAAATGCTGAAACTTTGCGTTCCAACAATTCTGCCTTTGATGCTGTGTGGACATGCTAACTGATGGACAACTGAACTACTGGGACAGTGGGATGGGGGAGAGGGTTCCTCTTTCTTTTCAGGGAACTATTTCTAAGGGCTGTTTTCTTTGTAGAGGAAGAAGCATTTATATTTCTTTACATGTATGCTCACTGATTGACAGGACAGACCCCAACGGCTTGAAGTTAAGTGCTTTTGATCATTTCTTGCTTTGTTTGCCATCTTGTTCGCTCTGCGCAAAACTTTGTGCTCAGGGAAAAAAAGGGTGGCAACTTTCAACAGTGCAGCCTAGAATCAACACTGTGACCATGCTTTCTCAGCAGCCCAAAATATCGGGGGAAAAAAAAAAACTTTCAGCACAGCAGACTGCTCATAACAATGCCCATAAGGCTTTTATTGTCACAAGACTTTCAGAATGGGAATTCACTGTTCTACAACTTCAAAACTGACCATTTCCTTCCTATTTGGAAATCTTCACCTGATGAAGATTTATTATTCCCTACTGACAAACATTTTTGTTTCTTTTTGCAGTTTGCTTTCCTTTGACATGAAAATACTGGCATTAAAAAGTGACGGTGATGTTTATTAAAATCAAACGAATGGCGTACACAGGTATTTTTGACTATGTACTACGGACATGCTTCAAATTCTCTTACCTCCTCAGCATCCCCTCCCTACAACATCAAATGTGTGCATCACGCATCAGCATCACTACTTCAGCTTCACCACCAATGACACCACAACATCCCTTACTTCTTCAAGCATACTAGCCTACCCCCCCCCCCTCCCCCCCCCACACCACACACCTTTTTTTGTAGAAAAAAAACAACAACACATATACACACAGAGGAGAAAAAACAAAGACTGTCGACAACAGGAGCTTATTCAAACTCTAAAGTTGAACGATGTGTATTCCACATCTGCAATACAAAGAAAGATTCTTTCAAGAAAATCCTCTGACCCCCACAAGGGCAGAGAAGCAGTTTCTGTTCGTTTATAGATGGATTTCAGTGACTGCCATCACATCACAAGCTGCTCTGAAGACTCCCCCCTCCCCCCCCCCCCCCCCCCCCCCCCCCCCCCCCAGTCCACACTCTCTTGCACTACACACAATGACTTAACTACTTACATGTATACAACACCAATACTACTTTCAATAACAACACTACTTACATACAACAACAATACTACTTACATACAATAACAACACTATTTACATACAACAAAACTACTTTTATACAATAACAATATTATTTACAAGACATACAACAACAAAACTACTTAAAAACAATAACAACACAATTTACAAGACATACAACGGCAAAACTAGTTCTACAATATAATAAAGTATCAAGAAGTGTAAAATGAAGGAAAAATGTGGAGGAGCCTCACAAATAAAAACCACCACCCCCCCACCAAAACAAACCAAACACTAAAAAAAACGAAAAATTCATGCATTCAACTTTTCAACCTACTGGCTCAGACACACAACAACAACAAAAAAACAAATCGCCACAACTCAACTCACCGAAGGGTCAAGGTCATCGATTTTCACATTCTCCAGATCTAGCTCCAGCTCTTTCTCGATGTCGTCCATGACGGACTGAATTCCTTCAGCGGTGGTGGCAGCAGCAACAGCAGCGGTGGCAGTGGCAGCGGCAGTGGGCTGTTTGGGGGCTGGAGGAGTGGCAGCCTTGGTCCCCTCTGACGGCAGAGGGGGCACAGGAACCGTGGGGAAGGCTGGCTTGGCAGGAGACTGGACAGAGGTCAGTGTGAGGGTGTGGTCATTTGCAATGAGAAATACACTCACTGATGAGAGGGCTGGATAATGAGATAGAATACTTAACTTGTGGTCTGAGGGATGACTGGACAGAGGTCAGTGTGAGGGTGTGGTCATTGCAATGAGAAATACAGTCAGTCACTGATGAGAGGGCTGGATAATGAGATAGAATACTTAACTTGTGGTCTGAGGGATGACTGGACAGAGGTCAGTGTCAGGGTGTGGTCATTTGCAATGGGGAAATACAGTCAGTCACTGATGAGAGGGCTGGATAATGAGATAGAATACTTAACTTGTGGTCTGAGGGATGACTGGACAGAGGTCAGTGTCAGGGTGTGGTCATTTGCAATGAGAAATACAGTCAGTCACTGATGTGAGGGCTGGATAATGAGATAGAATACTTAACTTGTGGTCTGAGGGATGACTGGACAGAGGTCAGTGTCAGGGTCTGGTCATTTCAAATGAGAAATACAGTCACCGATGAGAGGGTTGGATAATGACATGGTTAGCCGCGGGTTTATAAAACCAAAATGGTCACCTCACAACTGAAAACAAGGCTAGAGGATTTACTATGTACACTGAAAAACCATATGCCACCATAATACAGCAATGGCAGTACAGCAATGTGAAGAGGATGCAAAAATAGAAAAAAAAAAGAACATTCCACATGTGGTTTGGTCCCTGGAAAACAAGCTGAAGGGCCATTCATACCTGTCTATGCCAATGAGTTAATGGCTGGTCCATGGTGAAATAGAAGGGAGGTAACTGCCTGAATAACAATGAAACTAAAGAGATGATTTTGCCCTGGCAGTTACCTATCTTGCCTGTATGTAATATTTGAAACATGTGAGAGGGCATATACTTCATTTAAATCTTCCCTGAAAAGAGTCTTACGCACGTGGGGGGGGGGGGGGGGGGGGGGGGGGGGGAAGAACAAACAGAAGAGAAAGAATTAAAGTAGATTAGAAAGAGCATCCTCTGACAAGACGTATGGGTGTACACACAACTGTAGTTTCTATTTCCAGCCACAGGCTTCCACCCAGATGTCTTGTTTCATATGACAGGTTTTTACAGTTAATGCTTATGGACTCAAACGTAAAGGTAAAGGTGTCCCATAAACTATGCGGTCGTTGGGAAGCAAGATATCAGAGACCTCAGCTTCTCTAGGGGCCAGCATATTGAGGGCGGCGCCCATCTCCTCTCCCTCGCTGCTTCACCTTCCCTGACCCTAAACAGGACAGGTACCTATTTACAGCTGGATGAACTGGAGGACTGTACTGAAGCCAAGGCGCGCAAACGGTCACCCTTCCACTTGGTAACCACGCTCCATACTGCTTAACTTTAGCTTGGGGAAAGTGAGTGCTCTGACCACTGAGCTATCCCGCTTGTGGACAAGTGAGCCTTAACTCAGTGCGTGTCCTACAACACCATTTCTGATGGAGGGTCAACGCAGGCACATCCCTCACCTGTGATCCTGCTGAGGCATCTGCAAAGTCGTCTGCTTCTTCCTCTCCATCCTGCGAAGGTGGAGCGTATAAAAAGTCGCCCAGTTCTTCTGCTTGCTGCATTTCTTCCACCAGGTTACGTTCCCAGTTAGGCTGAAAGAGACAGAGACAGAGAGAGTGTGTGTAAAGGTGAATGGTTATGAGACTGTACTTTCTTTCCAGAGGGGATTAATTAACATCATAACTGGCTACCAGTCAGAAAGGGGGGTGTGTGTGTGTGTGTGTTTGTGTGTTATGTTGTGTGTGTGTGTGTGTGTTGTTGTGTGTGTGTGTGTGTGTGTGTGTGTGTGTGTGTGTGTGTGTGTGTGTGGTGTGTGTGTGTGGTGTGTGTGTATGTGTGTGTGAGAGTGTTGTGTGTTGTGAGAGTGTTGTGTGTGTGTGCGTGTGGTGTGTGTGTTTGTGTTTGGTGTGTTGGGTGTGTGTGTTGGGGGTGTGGTGTGTGTGTGTGTGTAGGAATTGGGGGGGGGGGGGGGGGGGGGGGGGGGGGGGCTGCACAACTAAGCATACTTTGTATGTGTCACCTAAACTATATCAAAAGGCATACAATTTGTTGAAATAAATGTATCTTGGGGGCTGTGATGTAAAGGTCAATGATACAAAAGACAACCCCTTCTAAAAAAGAAAAAGAACAACCAAAACCTCTAACAGATTCATCAAAAATACCCTATCCTTACCCCCTCTCCCTTCCACTCAACTTATAAAAAAACAACAACTCCAAACTCCAAAACAAAAACCTCACCCCACCTCCAATGCAAATGAATTTCAAATACTTTGATAAATTCCAAAACTACCCAAAATTTAAAAAACAACTTTCCACAACAACACATAGCATTATAATAAGAGCCTGAAAGGAAATTTGAATTAATCTGCAGGAAAAAAATTTTACTTTCAGAAAAAAAAGGAATTTTTTTTTTTTTTTCATTTATTCTTTTACAAAAGGATATTAGAAAAGCACTCATGCTTTTTCACATCCAGTCCCTGTGTGTATGCAGTTTTGTAAATCTCGTCATCTGTTCCCACCGGCACACGATGGCCTACTCTTACGAAAAGCGGAACAGGATTTAACGTGGTACGCAAGATATTCTCGTGCCTTCGCACACGGGGCTTCGGTTTATTAGTCTCATTTGAAGGACTTTT
>CM060331.1:55133594-55155264 GCA_030674155.1 Stramonita haemastoma
CTGCTCTGCCTTGAAGGTGTCCCTCAGGCCGGGGAAGAGGTTCTCGTACTCTGTGGGGTCCGCCAGGGAATCGGCCGCCTTCTTGTTCACCGAGGCCAGGCTCTGCTTCCACAGGGTCACCACTCTGTGTGTGGGAATGAAGTTGTACGGTATCTTGTGGTGAGATGAGGTTGTATAGTTACTAGTGTGTCTGAGAAATCTTCCACACTGTGGTGTGTGTGAGATGGGGATGTGTTAGTTCAAAATGTCGTCGAGAATGGAGGATGTATCAGTTAGACGTGTCTGAAAATCTCCACACTCTGTGTGTGAATGGAGGATTGTATCAGTTAGCAGTGTCTGAAAATCTTCACACTCTATGTAGTGAAATGGAGGAATGTATCAGTTACAGAGTGTCTAAAATCTCACACTCTTTGAGTCAATGAAGGAATGTATCATTGACAGAGTGTCTAAAAATCTTCACACTTACAGACATGATTGTGGTGCTGTGGGACAAATTACTAAATTAATAAATAATAAATAACACTGTGACTGTCAGAGGTACAATACAACACATTACACTGTGACTGTCAGAGGTACAATACAACACAACAATTACACTGTGACTGTCAAAGTCACAATAAAACACAAGACATCACACTACACTGTGACTACCAGAGGCACAATACAAGACAATCACACAACACAAGACATCACACTACACTGTGACTGTCAGAGGCACAATACAAGACATCACTACACTGTGACTGTCAAAGGTACAATTGTATACAAGACAAATACAAGACATCACACTACACTGTGACTGACAGAGGACAATATACAATACAGAAACAATACAACAGAATACACTACACTGTGACTGACAGAGGACATACATACGACACAATACAAGACAAGACATACACACAAGACAAGACATCACACTACACTACACTGCACTGTGAACGTACCTGGACACCTGGCTGGGCAGGTAGGTGCGGGCGAAGAAGGCCGCTTCAGGCAGACGGTTGGTGCTGATCAGGATTTCCAAACAGTCCTCACACCTGCACAGCACAGCAGCAGTTGCAAATCAATCAGTGCATAATGCAACGTCTATGGAAATGTGACACTGTCAAAGCATGCTGTTTTGAAGGTAAGCAATCCTGGGCATTGGTGACCCAACAAGAAAGGAATTGGATTGCACCTGACCTGCTTCACTGCTGGGAGCAATATTAAGCAGGTGGGGGTCAGATTGTCGATTTTGAGATTGTGATTGATTATAAAACTATAAGCTTTCTTCTACTGAAAAACCAAAGGTGTAATTCTGTTTTCCTTGGCTTTAAAAACATGTTCATAAACTCACAACCCCTCATCCTGACCTCCTTTTACAATATCAAATATGTCCATTTTCCATTTTGTTGCTTCCTGGTGTATAGCAGCATTCTTATGGGTGTAGCTGTTTGTTCCTCAGCTAGAGCTCTGAGGTTCACTAATGGTGAGATTTCTGTGTGCATGTGACCGTTTTTACACATGGTTAAGGTAGCCAAATTCCAACTTCAGGGATGTCTAAACAAACACCAGTGTGCATGTGCTTTTAAATACTGTCATCCATTCCAACAGCAAGCAAAGGTCTACTCTACCGAAAGCCGAACAGGTTTTCACACAGCGCAAGATGCATGCATTTGTACACAGGACCTTGGTTTGTAGTCTAATCCGAAGGACTAACAGGGAAGTGGAGTCGGTACTGATGTTATCTCCAGGGGAAAAACCCGCTGAATGGGAGCCTTGCAGGTGGCTCAAACTCGGCTCTCAGATCATAAGCGCAACGCTCTAACCACTATGCTATTCAAACCTTCCTTCCCCTTGTCTAGCATTTCCACTCACTTTCCCAGGACACATCACACACACACACACACACTCCACAACACACAAACACCACTCCACCTCCCAACACAACAAAAAAACACCCACACTCACTTCACACACACACACAACACTCCACCTCCCAACAACACAAAAACACCCCACTCACTTTCCCAGGACGAAGTTGGAGAGGAAGGCCACGTTGTTCTGGCCTGTGGCCTGGGCCGTGCTGCCCAGACGGCCGACCATCTCCGTGTTGCCGGCAGAGCTGGCCAGCAGCAGCAGCCCCCCAAAGTCGTGCGCCTGATGCAGGCACTCCTGGGCCAGGCCAAACTCACACTTCTTGATGGCCAACTCCGCCAGCTGTTTCCACTTTTGCTCCGACTGCAAAACACAGACAGACAACAGTGTCTATTATTACCTTGTTTGTTTAACTAACTTCCCAACTGGTTTTGTGAAAGTGTGTGTTCTGACTGCAAAACACAAACAGCAGTGTCTATTACCTTGTTTAATTAACTTCCCAACTGGTTTTGTGAAAGGTGTGTGTGTGTGTGTGTGTGTGTGTGTGTGTGTGTGTGTGTGTGTGTGTGTGTGTGTGTGTGTGTGTGTGTGTGTGTGTGTGTGAGGGGGGGGGATGTGTGTGTGTGTGTGTGTGTGTGTGTGTGTGTGTGTGTGGTGTGGTGTGTGTTGTGGGTGTAGGTGTGTGTGTGTGTGTGTGTGTGTGTGTGTGTGTGTGTGTGTGTGTGTGTGTGTGTGTGTGTGTGTGTGTTAGAGTGTGAGTGAGTGAGTGAGTGAGAGAGAGAGTGTGTATGTGTTTGTGTGTCTGCGTTGGTGGGTCTGTGTTTGTGTGTGTATATGTGTATGATGATTGTCTATGTTATATGAATATATTGTATTCAAGTGTATGTGTGCGTTGTGCATGCTGCCAATAGACCTACGTCCTGAGGTCAGCACTGTGACCCGTGTTCCCACTGACCTGCATGTCCTTGGCCAGGTTGTAGGCTGTGCGGTAGTCTCCCAGCTGTATGCACAGCTCAAACTTGTGCTCGGTGTCGCACGTCACCGCCATGGCCTGAGATTTGAACCCCTGAAACACACAGCGTACTGGAGCCCATGGGAATCATGCAGAGTGCTGACCGTTCACTGCAAGGGCTGAAAAGAGCGGGAGCATTTCAACAGAACTGACAAAGTTCACAGCTGTGTACCTTGTCAAAATGCTACAATCTTCAACTATACAGAATACTGACAAACAAAGTTCACAGACACCAATCCACCTCACCGGAAGAAAGGGCCAAATAATGATGTGAACGACTGACCTAAACGCTGTTACCAATATTCAGTCACCCCAATACTAACCATATCAAATCATACATAATACTCAATGTAAAAATAAAACAAGAACAATATCAACACACCACAAGACAGAACGAAACAAACCCATTCTGCAAAACACTGCTTGATCAAGAATAATTCTTTGGGTAAAATTCCCTATCTCAAGTCTAACACTTCACACGTGTGTGAATGTGTGATGTCGGAATCAACACACACCTTTAAACAAATCAACCCTCTGTCCCCCCATTCATGAGCACCCCTACCTGTTTCTCCAGGAAATGGGCCACCCGGGTGCGCTGTTCCTTGGGCACTGTGGGCAGCACTTTGTCGGCCGTTTCAAAGTCGCGCCTCATGACGGCCGTCTGGTACTCCAGGACCGACACCAGCAGAGAGTAGCTGACGATGTTCAGCTCCTTGTCTCCCAGGTACAGCCGGTTATCTTTGGGGATGTAGCCCAGCAGGTACATCACTCTGAGGAACAGGCACACAGAGGTGAGTCAGCAAACAGGACACAAGAGGAGAGTCAGCAAACAGTGCAATGTTATGACATCTACACATCACTCTGACACACAGTCACACACAGGAGAGTCAGCAAACAGTGCAATGCCACAACATCTACACATCACTCTGAGAAACAGGAACATGAGAGTTTGCAAACACTGCTTACAATGCGATGCTATATCATCTATACATCACTCTGAGGAACAGCAAGAAAAAAGGGAGTTTAAAAACATTGATGTTAGTGCTATCACACACACACACACACACATACATACACAACACACACACACACACACACACACACACACACACACACACACACACACACACACACACACTCATAAAGGTTATACACTTTGGCGGGGGTGAAGGGTATGTCAGATGTTGAAGGTAGGGACAGATAAGAGATGGAAACAGAAGGCGAAAATCATTAAGTTTGAAATAAGTGTGTCTTGAGGTTGGATCTGACAAGTTTGATTTGTTTTCGCAAAATATAGCGCTAAATAAATTCCATGCATCATAATTATTATCATTAGTATTATTATTGCGAGTGCAATGTTTTCATTGATTTTTTTTATTTATTCTTTTATATCGAGGATAATGGAATAAGCACTCTTGTGCTTTTTTACATCCAGTCCCCGTGTGTTTGCAGTTTTGTTAATGTCATCTGTTCAAACTGGCACACGATGGCCTACTCTTAAGAAAAGAGGAACAGGATTTAACGTGTGCGCAAGATGTTCTGCGTGCGTGAGAGAGAGAGAGAGACAAACAGATGTTCTAACCACTAGGCAGCTATCCCGTCCCCTGACTACCCGACAGGTGTTCAGTATACACAGACAACTCAGCCAGGCCATCTTTCTTTGTGCCAGCCAGGTCCTACAAGGTGGGTGTCCTCTTACCTGTCCAGGTGAGCGATGGTGACGATCTCCCCGCCCACGTAGTAGTTGAGGCGGTTGACGCTGTTGGTGTAGATGAAGCAGTCCCCCACCCACAGCCCTGTGCGCACACTCTCGTCCACTTCAGTCAGCACCTGGGGGGGCAGGAATAACACACCAAATAAAATAACAACCCCAACTCTACTATGTGATTCCATGTTTGTGAGTTGAAGAGTGAGTGAGTGAGTGTGTGTGTGTGTGTGTGTGTGTGTGTGTGTGTGTGTGTGTGTGTGTGTGTGTGTGTGTGTGTGTGTGTGTGTGTGAGTGTGTGTATGCACACTTGCGCATGTCAGCATATGCCCCCCCCCCCCCTTTCCCCCCAAAAAACCAACCCAACAACAAAACCAACCCCCACCCCACCCCGAAAAACCAACCAACCCCACCCCAAAACCTTCAAAGAAAAATGAAAGTTAGTATCAATAAACTGTTAGTATCAAAAAAATGTTACACCTTAAAAAAGGATGGATTGGTATTCGTCAACAACGATTACGTACCACCAATATCGTCATTACCGTAACCATCACAAGAGACCGAAAAGCGACTGACCTCAAAGGCGTCCTCGATTCCGTCCTCGGTGACCTTCTCCTTGTCGTCCTTGGCCTGTTCCACAGCCTCAGCGCTGTACTTCAGGATGAAGAATGACTCCTCTGTGGCAATGCACACCAGCTCCCCGTTCTCGCTCCAGAATATCTACAGGCCCAACACACACACGCACGCACACAGGCACGCACACATACGCACACGCATGCAAGCATGCATGCACGCACGCACGCACACACACACATACACACACACACACACACACACACACACACACACACACACACCACACACACACACACACACACACACACACACACGCACATGAGGATTTGTCAGTGAAGTCAAACACAAGTGTTCTAGATTTCTAGAAAGTTCTGATCGTGTTGCAGTATTTCTTTCTTTATTATTTATTTATTCTTTTATATTGAGAATAATGGGATAAGCACTCATGTGCTTTTTTTTTTTTTTACATTCAGTCTAGCAGTTACGAATGATATCCAACATATCATAGCTGTCCACTTGACGAACAGAAAGACTTGACACACAGAAAGCTTGGACAATTTGACAATGCAAGAACACTTTTAGTTCCAGATAAAAAATTGAACTCTGACAGTGCAGCACTCAACTTGGGAGCTAAGCATCAATGAAAAAAACAACAACCCAAAATCACATACTACTTTTCATCACCATAAGCTAAAAAGCACAACTCACACTTTTGGGGGTGATTTCAATGCGGCGAATGAGGTCTGTGGTTTCCCAGTCGTAAAATGCCAGACCGCTAACAGAGCGAACGCCCAGCATGTTGCCTCCATGAATACCTGAAAGACAATTTTATTTTATTTATTTATTCTTTTATATTGAGGATAATGGAATAAGCACTGATCTGCTTTTTTACATCCAGTCCCCGTGTGTTTGCAGTTTTGTGGAGTCAGCACTGATGTTAACTCCAGGGGAAAAAATCTGCTTGAACGGGAATTGAACCTGGGTCATCAAATTGCAAGCGCAATGTTCTGACCACTAGGCTATCCCGCCCCCTGCCCCCCCCAATCACATCCTGCGTTACAAAAAGCATGAAAGAATGCATACTGGGCTGCCAACTCATCAACACCAGAAAGGATAGCTTTTCATGACAGACATGGAGTTTTCAACGATGAGAAAAACTACACTGTGTGTTCCCTTTCTTCCTTCACTTTAGGAGCAGTGTTTTCATAAGAGACAAACTTTCCTTCTTAACGCCGACACGTGTACTTTTAGCTGCAGTGTTGGAATGGGTGGAAACAAAAGTTCTGAGACTAGTTTACACAGGACTCTACAAAAATGACAAGAACTTCATGATCCACAAAAAGAAATGTGAAAACAACAGTATCTCTGCCTTGATCACCACGTTTGAACTGTCCCTGGACCACGATACTTCTGAGAGCCTCACAACAGAGCAGACAGCAAAACTCATTCTTAGATCAGAGTTGTATGCGGACACTAGCCAATGCAGCAGAATTCATCCTTCAAGCAATGAGTCTGCACAAGTGGCACACAGAACATGAAATACTTTTCTCCACCCCCCCCCCCCCCCCTAAATCTATCCCCTCACTCTTCAAACACACAAATATGTACCTACCTGAAAACATGATAAAAACACTAATTTCCACACATAACTGCTCACTACCTTTACTAAACCCTAACATAGGTCACACACACACACACACACACACACACACACACACACACACACACACACACACACACAACTGCTCACTACCTTCACACAAAATCCTAACAAAGGTCACACACACACACACACACCATTTCCACACATAATTGCTCACTTACTACCTTCACTAAACCCTAACACAGGTCACACACAACACACACACACACACACACACACACACACACACACACACACACACACACACATACACACATACACACAAACACACACACACACACAGATCACATACACACACACACACACACACACAGATCACACACACATACACACACACAAACACACACACACACCCCCTCCCCACACACACACACACACACACGACCATTTCCACACACACACACAACTGCTCCCTACCTTCAGCACCAAAGTCGGGCTTGAACGATTTCTGCTCCTTGAAGTTCTTGAAGATTTTCACGGTGCTGGATCCCTCGCGAATGGCGTAGACAGAGGAGTCGTTGCTCCAGATGAACTCCTGGGCAGATCCAAAGCTCTTGTTCCTCAGAGCCATGGCCGTGTAGATGATGTACTCCCCGTCTCCACACACCACCACAAACCTGCAACACACAGCAAAACAGAGATGGTGTATCAAGATGTAGATGATGATTTTTTAATATTTTTTATTTTATACCACTTTATGTCACAGCAGATTTCTCTGCTGTGTGAAATTCGGGCTGCTCTCTCTCCCCAGGGAGAGCATGTCGCCACAAGTGCATTTTTTTTCTTTTTCCTGTCTGCAACTGTATTTGTATTCCTATCAGGGTGGCTTTTTTATACACAATTTTTCCAGGAACAACCTCCTTGTTGCCATGGGTTCTTTTACATGTGCGACAAATAATGATGTGCAACACACAGGACTTCAGTTTATCGTCTCATCGGAAAGACTAGCGCCCAGACCACCACTCATGGTCTAATGGATGGGGGAAAAGTTTTAGGCCCAAACGGGATTCGAACCACCACACACTTCCGACCCGGACTTTTCCCTCTCTAGGCAGGTGTGTTACCTCTAGACCACCGATCTACTGATGATGTACTTCCCTGTCAGCACACAGCAGGACAGGGATGGCATCTCATGATGTAGATGATGCACTCCCCATCCCCACACATCACCACACACTACACAGCAGATTGTGTATTATGATAACACTTAGGGCATGGACCACACACAGCCTGCAAGTCCTGCACGATCCAGTCAAGGGTCAATGCTAAAATTAAGCGCCCCCCCCAATTCCCTCTACCCTTTCTCCACCTAGCCGTTTTCAAAGTGTGGTCAGTTCCTGCTATAATTAGCATTAGCTGGGCTTGGCTGGGGTGGGGTGGATTGCAGCTGAGAGTACCTGAATGTGGGGGAAAATGACGGCTGTGGGACCGTCCCAATTGTCTCAGTAACTTGAAAACAAAAATGAACATCATTGTAAATATTGATGATGTTAATAATAATAAAATCATGATAATAATGAGGAAAAAAAAAAGATATTAGTACTACTACTACTACTCCCAAAGTACTATATGGGTCATTCTCAGAAACATGTGAGGCATGATAGTGACCTACTTTACACATCTGCCATTTGGCTGAATTAAGTTTAAAATTGTGGTGAATGCTGTTTACTGGTTGTGTTTAATTAAAAAAAATAAAATTTAAATGTTTTTATGACCATTTTTGTTTTTGCTTTTAAATATTGTGAATTTATTTCACCAAATTGCTCATTCCAACATGGCGGATTTGTGACATTTTGGTGCATATTTTATTCAGATTGTTCTTCTGACTTGAAAGACTGCTAATTTGAAACACAACTTGTATTAAAGTAATGCCCAGATGTTGTTTCAAGTTCCCTAGAAGAAAAATTGTACTTTCTTTGTCATGGACATTAAATAGAGGGCAGATTAAAAGCTTGTTGCGGTTGTGACGTTGGTTTCCCAAAGTAGGCCCAATTTTAACAATTTACTCACAAAGAACTATATGTTATCATCAACACATTATAGCCACAAGGGATGAATTAAACTGTTAACAGTATAAAGAAAACATTGTTTTTGATCAGCTGGAGCTCCTATCCTCGTAAATTGCTTGAAACCCCAGATGACCAACATGGTTTCCCTTTTTTCATGTCACAACCAAACGATGTAAATCTGTTGCAAAATCCGGCACATTCTTTCACTGACCGAGATTTTCAGGTAGGTACTTCATCTTGACCTTAAATATCTCTGACACATACTTTTTTCCCGCCAAAGGAGTATCGCGATGCTATAATTAGAGTTCCAGTCTTTGGTTTCTCTCCAGCTTTTTCATGTCACAACCAAATGCAGCATTTGATCAATAATAATATTGATTGATATATCACTTTAATTATATAAATCAATGTAGATAATGTTAACAGAATGCATTGTTTCTAATTTAAGATGGTGTTTTTTTTTCCATTTGTGTTTAAATTGCTACACTTGGGTGATTTGTGGTTTTGAAGGGCGTGGTTTCCATGTCACAACCAAACGGTTTCCATGTTACAGCCGTAACAAAAAACATCTAACTCTAAAATGACAAATTAGTATAAATAATGTTAATAGAATGCATTGTTTCTAATTTAAGATGGTGGGTTTTTTTTCAATTTGTGTTTAAATTGCTTCACTTCAGTGATTTGTGGGTTTTGAGGGTTGTGGTTTCCATGTCACAACCAAACGGTTTCCATGTCACAACCAAACGGTTTCCATGTCACAACCATAACAGATCACTCTAAAATGACAAATCAATGTAAATAATCATAATAATGCTAATAGAATGTATTGTTCTCAATTCAAGTAGGTTGTTTTTTGGATTTAATTTGTGTTTTCATTGCTACAATTTCAGGTTTTGTGCTTTTGAAGGGTGTGGTTTCCATGTCACAACCAAACGGTTTCCATGTCACAACCGAAACATATTACTTCTATAAGGCATTAATATTAAACAGCTTCCATTCTTATGTAAAGAAAACTGTTTAGTTTAATGGATATCATTCTGTGGTTTAAGTTCAGGATAATCTGGGGGATGCTTGCTGTGGTCATTTGTACAAAAACCAAACTTTAAATCTGGGTATACAAAATGTCTTAGGGTGTCATTACAAAAAAGCAAAAACATATGCTTTGTCGATGATTGTCATACTTCCAATTGATAGTGTTGTTTTATAGATAAAAACAAAAGCATTTGTAAGTGTTTTTTGTTTGATATTTTGTGTAAAAAGATGTTTTAATGCTACTTTTGGTTTCCATGTCACAACCGCAACACAGCTAAAAATAGAACCTTTATGCCTCAATTACAAAAAAAACAATTAATGATTCATAATTTTTTCAACAGATTGCACTTTGCAACAGAGTACTCTAATATATGACAAGAAGGCAAAAACTTCCAAGGACATTTATTTTTAAAGGTCTATGTCACAAAAACCTCACATGTTTCTGAGAATAACCCATATATATCCTCTTCCCAGCATCAGCCTGAAAGCTGCCCCCCCTGTAAGCTGACCTGCCATTTGGGTTGTGCTGGATGGTTTGGGGGTAGACCTCGCAGCTGCCCATGTCCTTGACAGCCAGGGGCAGACGCTCCCCATCCTTGATCTCCTGGTCCCCCATGGCCTTGATGTTGGCCTGCTGGATCTCTGAGTGCTTCGCCCAGATGATCTTCCCGCTGGAGTCCATTGACATGGCCGGTTCCTCTCGCCCCAACTGGTGTGCGAAAAAAAAAAAAAAGGTGAGGAATGTAAATTAAGAAAATGTTATCACTGTGTTGTTATTGTGATACAGACAGACACAGACACATACAAATATGGCGGTGAATGTAAATCCACTGAATGTTGTCACTGTAATGTTATCTTGATACAGGCACAGACACAGAAACGGACACACACAAATATGATGGTGAATGTAAATCAACTAAATGTTGTCACTGTGTTGTTATCTTGATACAGACACACACACACATACACACACAAAAAACCCACACGCACACACGCATGCACACACACACACAGAACATCTTGTGCACACGTTAAATCCTGTTCCGCTTTTTGTAAGAGTAGGCCATTGTGTGCCGGTGGGAACAGATGGCAATATTTACACAACTGCATAGACACGGGGACTGGATGAAAAAAACACGAGTACCTATCCCATTATCCTCGATATAAAATAAAATAAAATAAAATAAAAATTTTAAAAAACAAACATGCACACACAGCACATATATATTTAACAAATTCCTATATTCCAAAATATTCCAAAGGACTACAACATTGTATCAAACAGAACCATATAAAAAAAAAAAAAAAAAAAAAAAAAAACAACAAATAACTATTAGAAAAAAATAATTCAGAATTACACACTGCTTATTCCATCATCCTCACCGCAATTTATCTTTCTCAAAGCCGACTACCATAACAACATCGCAATTTATCTTTCTCAAAAATAATTACCAGGAGAACATCTCAATTTATATTTCTCAAAGCTAATTACCAAAAGAACATATCAATTTATATTTCTCAAAGACAATTACCAAAAGAACATCTCTATATATATTTCTCAAAGCTAATTACCAGATGAACATCACAATTCATATTTCTCATAACTAATTACCATAAGAACATCGCAATCCCTATTTCTCAAAGTAAATTACCAGATGAACATTGCAATTTTGGACTACTTTTCACTGGATTTCTGCCACTATCAAAGTCTGTGATGTAAGGGGCAAGAAAGAGGCCTTACTCCCCAGGCTCATGACGCAAGTCCTTCACACGAGACTCACACGAGACTATCAGAATATCTCCATAAATGTATCCAGCAATTTTTTTAAATTAAAAAAGCCCAAAAAACCATGATTTCAGCCAGTTTGGGACCCAAGTGTCTAACCTTCAAAATTCCTTTTTTTAAGTGAAAAACGAGGTCTGGGCCTGACTGCACTGACCTTGATGATGATGCTGCCCTCATCATAGCCCAGGGCCACGTTGTTGGAGCCCTTCTGGCAGGCGATGGTCCACACGCGCTCCAGCCCGTAGTTCAGGGTGCTCTCCAGGCGGTACGTGTTGGCGTGCCAGATGCGCACCGTGCCTGTGGGTTAAAAAAAAGTTAAAGTCTGTCCCGAGCCTAAGGCTCATCAGGCCGGTGCTTATCCCGGTTTCTGTGGTGTTAAGCGACTGAGAGTCATAGACTCCCCCCTGGATAGGACGCCAGTCTATTGCAGGGTTAACCCCCAACACAAGACTGGTACCCCTTTTACACCTGGGTGGGGTGAGAAATTAGCTGTAAAGTGCCTTTTCCAAGGGCATAACGCCATAGCCGAAAGCTGGGATCGAACCCGCAACTTTGAGATTACGAGTCCAACGCCCTAACCACTAGACTACAGCGGCGGCTCTGTTGGTTAATATGATAATGATAATAAAATGGAGGCTTATATACCGCGAATTCCCAAAAATATGGGCTCACCACGCTGTACAATCGAATCAATTTAAATAGGTTACATATGAACGTGAAAAATTTGACTAGCACAAATAAAAAAAAAGAAGGAAAAATGCATGCACATACAATACACAGCATGTGTGTGTGGTTGTCATTCAGTCACATCAAAGCCTGAACTGAGCATGAGTTTTCATACCTTAAGTGTGGTGTGTAGGGTGTGTGTATGTGTGTAGGGTGTGTAGGGGGTGGGTGTGTATGTGTGTGGTGTGTGTATGTGTGTGGTGTGTGTATGTGTGTGGTGTGTGTATGTGTGTGGTGTGTGTGTGTGTGTGTGTGTGTGTGTGTGTGTGTGTGTGTGTGTGTGTGTGTGTGTGTGTGTGTGTGTGTGTGTATGTGTGTGTATGTGTGTAGGGTGTGTATGTGTGTGTATGTGTGTGTAGGGTGTGTATGTATGTGTGTGTGTTTCTGTGTCTGTGTGTCTGTGAGAGAGAGTAAATTCTATGATTTATAAAAATTTGAAAAAAAATTCCCCAAAACCCCCACCCCAAGCATTTTCCCACAACTGACAAATTCAGTGTCTATTTCTACATATGCATGAAATAAGGTCAGTGCCATACCTCCTCCCATGTTTATAGTTCTAATATGGTGATACAAAAATCACACAGCAATACTTAGCATTTCTTTGGGTGTTTTTCTTTTTCAATTATTACATTCTTGCTGTTGTAAACCCCTGGACTTTCTTGCCTTGATTGCAAACATTCTTTATCATCATTAGTACACCTTTACTTAGTATAACTACACACTGAATGTAAGAGCGCAAGAAGCTGAAAACCTACGTCCAAGTTTGTGTTTGTATAATGAGATGCAGGTTATAAATTAAACGACACAAAAACACAAACTGCGCTGAAAGATTGAAGTTTATGCCATGTTGGCACTTGTGAAAGTGACGCAGACTACAGATCAATATAAGTAAGTACATAAAACCGAATCAGTGCAAGAAGTTGCTAGTTTATGCCCATGTTTGTGCCTGTGAAAGAGACGCAGATGATAAATATAGCTAGCTACACATCAAAACATGAGAAAAGCCGCAAGGTGCTAATCCATGCCTGTGCTTACACTTGTGCCGGAGATATAGATTTTCACAATTTGTTAATCTGCTATCATGTGAATATATACACATATATATGCACACACACACACACACACACACAAAGCCCTGAAAGGTGAGGCTGCAACATTTCAAAATGGTCGTGACCCACATACCATCTTCAGAGCCAGTCAGAATGATGGGCAGTTCAGGGTGGAAGGCCACAGCAGCGATGTTCTGGGCGTGACCCTCCAGCGTTTGCACACACGTCTTGTTCTGCTCACACAGATGGCGGCAGAGTGAGCAACATTCAACACAGGTCACTACAGGCCAGCATCATCCAAAAGTTCAGGGGGCTGGATAGTGCAGGGGTTAGAACACAGCTTGTGATCTTACCACCCAAGTTTGAAACACCACTGAGGCACCTCTTTGAGGGGATTTTCCCCTTGAAGTTCACATCAGTGCCAACTCCATTCCCTTATAAGTTCTTCGGATGAGACTATAAACCGGGGTCTCATGTGCAAATGCACACAGAAATCTTCTGCGCAAGTTATAACCCGTTGTTTGCAAAAAATCTCACCATTGGTGAACCTTCAAGCTCTAGCTGAGGAATGGGAAAAGCAGCAACAACAAACCCTTCCCCTCAAAACAGCAACCCCCCCCCCCCCCCTTCCTCCCACATTCTGTCTTTTGGAAGAGTGCGCCATTGTCTGCCAGTAAAAACACATGAAAAAGTTGGGAAAAAAAACACAAGCACACTGGTGTTGTTTTTAGATATCACCCTTGAAGTCGGAGCGTGGCTACCTTAATGGTGGGTAGAAGCAGTCACCTACACAAAAATCTCATCACTGGTGAACCTTGGAGCTCTAGCCGAGACACCGAAGAAAAGAAGAAAAAAAGAAAAGAAAAAAATCAAATCATGATTAAAAGCAATGGAAGAGAGGTGACCCTGAAAAGCGACTGCTGCAAACAGTGACAATATCCGTTTCTCCAGTAAAGTTTAACTTACACTATCAAATGATTTTCTGCAGATTTAAGAATAAAGTTCACTTCACAATCAAGTGGAATATCTTTGTCATGGGGAAAAGTTCATTATGTTTCAGGATACAGATTCACACCGAAGCAGAAAGGCCCCTGGAGGTGAAACAAGGTAGCCTTGGCTAGCTTTAGCCTTGACAGGTCTGCCAGCACACAACAGTAAGAAATCTCCCGCACTGACAGTCTTAGTCGAAAGATCAGATTTCTACAACAGCTCTACCCTATGTCAGACAAAGTCCAAAACTGCACCTGTAAGCATATCCTCTAACACAATGTAACTTTACAGATTCAGAATAGCACACAAATACATCCATCCCATACAATTTTTCAAATCATCTTACCTGGTAATCCCAGATTTTGACAAGTCGGTCATCGGCACCGGAAATGAGGTATGGCTTATCTCCCCCAGTGTAGTAATCCACACAGTTGGCTCCCTTTTCATGCCCATCCAGGGTGAAGTTGGGGGTGGAGGATCCTAGCTGCCACACCTGAACACACACAGACACAGGTAAAAGAACACACACAGACACAGGTGAAAGAACACACATAGACACAGGTGAAAGAACACACACAGACACAGGTGAAAGAACACACACAGACACAGGTGAAAGAACACACACAGACACAGGTAAAAGAACACACACAGACACAGGTGAAAGAACACACATAGACACAGGTGAAAGAACACATAGAGACACAGGTGAAAGAACACACACAGACACAGGTGAAAGAACACACACAGACACAGGTGAAAGAACACACACAGACACAGGTGAAAGAACACACACAGACACAGGTGAAAGAACACACACAGACACAGGTGAAAGAACACACACAGACACAGGTGAAAGAACACACACAGACACAGGCGAAAGAACACACACAGACACAGGTGAAAGAACACATTGAGACACAGGTGAAAGAACACACACAGACACAGGTGAAAGAACACACACAGACACAGGTGAAAGAACACACACAGACACAGGTGAAAGAACACACACAGGTGAAAGAACACACACAGACACAGGTGAAAGAACACACACAGACACAGGTGAAAGAACACACACAGACACAGGTGAAAGAACACACACAGACACAGGTGAAAGAACACACACAGACATGGGTGAAAGCATTGCACGTATAATTGATATGAAAAACTTATTGTTCAAGACCATGTCAAAGTTAAAACGTTTACCCATGCAACACCAAAAAAGGCGTTAAAAACAGCCCAACAAAAATCCCCATACACCAGAAAATAACGCACAACTGTAATAACTGATATGCCTTGAAAACTCCAAAGGAATGATCTTAACAGTTATTCATAGGGACTGGGTGTAAGAAAGCACGTAAGTGCTTATTCCATTATCCTCAAAATAAAAGAATGAAATAACAATAAATAAACTGTCACATAAGGTTTAATACTGTAAATTCATCACTTTTTAATCCACAAAGTTTTCTTGGGTGAAAAACTGAAGAAAGAAAAAAAAAGAAAAGAAAGAATGCTTGCATAGTCATTGGTACATTAGGTATACAGACGACAAACGTTCCTTCTGGAACGTACTACTTTCAGTTTCAAACATATTCCTTCCTACCTGTCAGTGTCAAAAGGACCAACTGCTACATAAAACGTTTGAAAGGTGTAAAACAACAAAAAAAGTTGCGATACCTATAGGCTTCAAATACGTTCATAAGGCACATGCGCTTGCATGCACAAAGTGAGCCATAACTTTGGACTGAGTGCTGCTGACTGGTTGGAGGCTGCAAGCTTGCCGTTTCAACCTGATACAACCAGAGCACGATCTGTCTCGTACAGTTGGGTAGAACCTGACCACAAGTGGCGAGAGACATACGTTTACAGTGACAGATGATTGATTGGGATCTGTTTCAGCCTGACCATCCTGACCTTGTGATTTAGGTCATAGTGTGTCTGAAGCTTTGTCTGTCTGAAGCTCTACAAAGTCATAAATAAAACTCTTACTCCTTGAAAAACTTTGACAGTATCAAGAACTGTAAAAAAGAGAGGGGCAGACACTTATTTATTTATTCATTTAATCTTTTATATCGAGGATAATGGAATAAGCACTCATGTGCTTTTCTACATCCAACCCCCGTGTGTATGCAGTTTTGTAAATGTCATCCGTTCCCACGGGCACATGATGGCCTATTCTTACGAAAAGCGAAACAGGATGTACTACTGTGTACTTATGACAGTGTGCCAGACACAGGGATGAGAGGAGAAGCTACAGGGGAAGGGGACACACGTACCTTGATGGACCTGTCCAGTGAAGCGGAGGCAAACTGGTTGTTGTCTTTGGGGTTGATGACAATCTGCATCACGTAGTGCGAGTGGCCTTCAAACACCTGGGTACACGTCCACTTCTTGTCCCAGTCCCACAGCTTGATCAACATGTCGTCTACACACATCACATCATAACACATCATTATAACACATCACATCACATCACATCTCATCAGATCAGATCAGATCACATCAGATCAGATCAGATCACATCACATCACATCACATCACTTCTCATCTCATTTCAACTCATCTCATCTGATCTCATCACATCACACCACAACACATCATAACACATCGCATCACTTCTCTCCAAACTCCCCTCAGCAGTCAGTACACATCACAACACATCACACCACACCACATCACATCACCACATCACATCATCACACCACATCCCATCCCATCCCTTCTCTCCTAACTCCCCTCAGACAGCAGTCAGTGGTGCACTGAGTTTTTCAGGCACTGTGTCTTCAGCAAAAAGAATCTTTTTGAGCCCATCCTTCAGCAGTTCACAGACGGCATGCTGGGTATGTCTGTGCCATCCATGCCATTCGCCACTGCTGGCACAGGCCTTCTCCCGAAGGTGAATGGGTTAGTGACACGTGTGCAAGATGTCCTGTGTAAATGGGACTTTGTGAAAGCTCACTTGAACAACAACTTTCAGGAGAAAGGCGTCAACACAAATAACTCCACAGGAAAAATCTGCTGGGAGAGACAACTCAGCAGAGGGGAGACAAGAAGCCTGCATCTTCAAAAACAGTCAGGGCACACCGTCAGTGCTCTGATCAGTCACAGCAGTTGTTTACCCCTACTTTCCTCCCCCCCCCCTCCCCCACACACACCTCCCTGCTTTCACACCCACGACAGAACACAACCAGTAAACCCACATACCACTGCTGGTGAGTACATAGGGCTGGGTGGGGTGCACGGCAATGGAACGCAGGTAATCTGAGTGTGCTTCAAACTGATGCACTCGCTCCAGCGTGTTGTAGTTGAACACCCGAACATGCATGTCATCCTGTGTTTGAACAATAATGATATTGATCAGTATAATAGCATAGGTAGTAGTGTACAGCAAGCCAGGTTTTCGTTGTGTCTGTACACAAACACATGCGCACACACACACACACACAGTCACACACACACAGTCACACAAAGTCTATCTCGCACACACACACACACAGTCACACACACACACACACACAAACACATGATTTTGTTCCTAGATAGATGGCTTCCTTAACAAATTTTTAAAAAGCAAAGCATTGGGTATTCAAGGTAGCATCTGGAAAGAAAAATTTGACTCTAACACACAACCATACTGTTTATGCTTACATAACAACAGATCTGTCTATACAGAATATGTGAAAGTGTGCCTCCAATCCCTTCTCTCCCCCTTCACCCCCACAAATCCTTGACACACTTCCACACATTTATTTATCATTCATAGTACATTCACAAACAACTCTACACAAAAACATATGCACACAGGTGATCATACATGCAAACATGTATACAAGCACACGGACGCATGCATGCACACACGCAAGCGCACACACACATGCACACACGCACGCGCACACACACGCGCGCACACACACACACATACACACACACACACACACACACACACACACACACACACACACACACACACACACACACACACAGGATATAGCCTAGTGGTCAGAACATTGCACTCGCAATTTGACGACCCGGGTTCAATTCCAGGTTGAGGGGATTTATACCCTGGAGTTAACATCAGTGCTGACTCCACTCTCCCCAAAAAGTCTTTCAGATGAGACTATAAACCAAGGCCCTGTATGCAAACACATGCAGAACATCTTGAGCACATGTTAAATCCTGTTCCACTTTTCATAAGAGAAGGCTATTGTGTGCCAGTGGGAACAGATAACATTTACAAAACTGCATACACACAGGGACTGGATGTAAAAAAGCATATTATTGCTTATTCCATTATCCTTGATATAAAAGAATAAAAGAATAAACAAATAAATAAATAAATAAACAAATACACACATGCACAGGCACCTACAGAAAATAATTTGATGTTGACAAGTATTTTTTTTTCCAATTTCAAAAATACACAACACACACACACACACACACACACACACACACACACACACACACACACACACACACACACACACTTACTCACTCACTCACTCACACACACACACACAAAACACACTCACTCACTCAACACACACAAACCACACACACACACACACCACACAAACACATGTGCACAGGACCCTACAGATAACTGGAAGAACCTACCGATCCAGTGATGACCCAGTTTTTCCTGGCCACAAACCGAGCAGCACGCACAGGCAGCTCGCACACCTCAAACGACTTGATGAGTTGCTATTCACCACATGAAAATATATTACATCATGTATTAGTTACCATCTTACTTCAACAGTCAATGCAATGCTTCATGTAATTATGTCACAGTGTCATCGAACGACTTGATGAGTTGCTATTCACCACATGAAAATACATACATCATGTATTAGTTACCATCTTACTTCAACAGTCAATGAAATGCTTCACATAATTATGTCACAGTGTCATCGAACGACTTGATGAGTTGCTATCCACCACATGAAAATATATTACATCATGTATTAATTACCATCTAACTTCAACAGTCAATGAAATGCTTCACATAATAATGTCACAGTGTCATCAAGCCAATGAACAGGAAAATTCATCTAAAGAAGTTACTCAGAATACCATGCAAATTATAGTACCTTCAAAAAGTAAATTACACTGAATGCGTTAACTAAAACAAATTAACGTTCAAATACAGCCATTTATTGTTGCTATTTCTTAGTCTTTTCACTTATTTTTTAAAGGAGAAAAATAACAATTCTGCAGTTTAGCGTACGCAATAAGATGTGATCCAATCAGCATTCAGCTTGATTAAAGCAAGGATAACAATGAAAACAAGATTTACCTGAACACTAGTCACTATTGCTTTTACTTTAGTAAAACGACACAGGTATACCTAAAACAATAGTTCAAGAAAAAAGTAAACTTCACATGACAAGTATTACCTTTTTTCCACCCAAAGTAGTTCCTTACCCATTCTATACACTTTAAAAAAAAAACTCCTAAAAAAAAACAAAGAAAGACATATAACAGCACATAGCACATACTGCTGTTTGAAACATAAATAACAAAAGATTCATTCTAGATACAGTCTACTGAACAGATGACCCTATCCTGATCAGTTAATGCACAATATTGAATATACCACACACCTTGATGTAACTTGTAAGCAGAGCTACTCAGAATTAGTGAGAGTCATACACATCACCTTTCTTTCTTTGTTATTTGTGCACAGTGTAAACAAAAGGGTTAAATTCAAATTTCAAATAGACTCATAAAAGAAATAAATAGTGAGCAGTAACTTAACTTTCCAGAAGTTTTCTTTTATAATGTATTTGTACAGAAAGAAATAGTGAGCAGTAACTGAGATAGATACACAAAGCCATGCAAAACAGTCTTGATAACTGTACTGTATACATATTTATAACATAAATGAACACACTGTCAAAATGAATTACAATATCTAAGACGATGGAACACACACAAATATGCATCTGTTTGTACATATATATATAATCTACAACAAATCCACACATAAACACACATTATCCGATAATACCTGAGACTCGTAATTCCAGATGTGAACATTTCCATTGTAGAGACTGGCCAGCATCCAGGGTTCAGAGGGGTGAAGGTCAACACACTTTACGCGGTCAGACCTTGCCGACAGCTTACGTTTGATGTCTAAGCGCAGAGGCTATGTAGCAGGGAAAGGACAGCAAAATCAGTTCTTGGTTTTTTCTCAAGATTGTTGTTGGTTTTAATGTTCATTTCATTTGTGTTGTTATTAGTGGAGTTTTCAGTCCAGCCGACCCCAGAGGGCCATCACAGGGCTGAAGGGTATGGCGGTGTCATCAGTTGTGTCGATTATCATTCTGGATTTGCAGTGGATTCATTGTTTTCAGGTCTTCTTCTATGTCATGTCTTTTGCCCAAATAGGGTTGTCGACTTTGTTTAATGTCATTCACAATATATAATAATCCAGTTATTGCTGATGACTCTACTGATATAATATCAATAGCTAAAACATGGATGACAGCGCCCATCACTTTAAGTTGAACTCCCCCCCTCCACCGTTTTTTTGTTGTTTTTTTGTGGTCTTCACGACTTCAGCTACAACTATGAGTTTCAGCAATGGTGTTTTGCCTCTGTGACTGTTTTTGTCCACCATTGTACTCGTCTTTCATGATTTATTGAGCAAAAAAACAACCCCCACCCCCCAAAAAATCACTCCAAAACCCCACATGAATGGTGACCAGGGTCTGGTTTCCGCTATGTTTTATGAAAATTACTTTCAACATTTAGAAATATTTTTGATGGCAAGTCTTTTTTTTGGGGGGGGGGTCCAATTTTAAAAATACACAACACACACACACACACACACACACACACACACACACACACACACACACACATACACACACACACACACACACACACACACACACACACACACACACACACACACACACAAAACACACACACACACACACACACACACACACATGCACATGCACACACACATACACACACACACACTTTCAGATACAGACGCATACACATCCACCCACTCTCTCTCTTAACACACCCTCATGAATAAACAAATGTGTGCACACATGCATGCATGGGCACACACATAAAGCTGAACAAAAACCAAATACCAACCAAATCGTAATCTGGCATATTCAAATTAAATTGAGAAACATAACCACTCAACCAAGAATACTAATAACGAGCACATTTCTAAAACATGCTTTTTATTTCAGTTTCACTTCAGAATTTCTGCAGAGGGTTTAGAGCTGCCAGGGAAC
>CM060331.1:55155364-55172864 GCA_030674155.1 Stramonita haemastoma
CAAGCAATAAACTATCATATTAAGATGTGACCTTAGTTTAAGACTTTTAACTTTAGTGTATGCCCTCTTTCTCAGAGTAAATAATAAGAAATGTACAGTACTTCAGCAATACCATAGGCCAAGGCGTACAAGCAAGCTGAACTAAAGGGTTCACTTGTAGCTCTAGACAGTTTTGCTCATTGAGGAAAAGACCTAATCATGTCAACCAGGAGAGGACATGGGACAGACTGCGATCTACCTACAACATGAACATGGATGATGCTTTTGCAATTCAACACACTACAGTCAGAGTTCTGGCTGGTGTCAAAGAGGGCTGACAATAGTGACATTGTAGTGTACTATGAAGTGTAGTGGCTATTGAGAACAAATGGAATACTAACAGCTGAGTGGTATATGATACTATAGACAGTTTGTTTAATAATGTAAAAAAAAAAATTAAAAACAGAAAAGGCAAAATATATGCACAGAAAAGTAAACTATTAACACCAATTAATAATTAATAGTAATACTTATTCAATGTGCTCATGCTTGATAGAGGAAAGATGTATTCTTCCTAAATACATGCATATGAGACAGTGCCAAATGATCTAGGGGGCGGACCCTCGTGTGTTTGAAAAGAAAAATTAACTACCCAGAATATTTTCTTCTTTGGTGGGTTGTGCAATTCTGTCAGCTTGTACCATAAAATGATAAATACCATGTTATCAGGAACATAGGTTTGGTGAATTTGTTGAAATTGACGTTTGTAAAAAGAAAATGGTCAAAATCGACCAATCCAAAATCGTTTTTTACTGAAATGCCACAAACATTGTGTCATACACACACAGAACATCTTGTGCACACATTAAATCCTGTTCCGCTTTTCGTAAGAGTAGGCCATTGTGTGCCGGTTAACAGATGACAATATTTACACAACTGCATACAAGGGGGGACTGGATGAAAAAAAGCACAAGTGCTTAGCCCATTATCCTCGATATAAAAGAATAAAATACATTTTAAAAAGAAATCGTACAGCTGTTCTAAGTTTTAAACAAAAGGTTAAACATGTGAAACAAATAGAACACATCTTTTGCCAACATTTTCATCTCCAAATGACGCGCGCACAGCTTTTTGGTGAAGTTTGTGTCACACCAGAAATTTGAACTGGTCAGATAATACTCACAATGTCCAAGAGACATATCGCCTGATTTGTACCTTGTTGCTTTTTGCTATGGTGAAAATGAAACATTTTAAATTTATTAAATCAAGACGTGTCAGTGACACAATAAGCCTATTCAAGATGTTCAGTTTACATATTTTTCAAAAACAGAGTGTATAAATTTAATCTTTCATGTCCTGAACTCATATCAAAATCACAACAGACCATTTTGCAGGAGAAATTTTATGTGTTGCCTGTCTCCACCATTTGTAGTCCGATTACAACTGCTGGGTCAGGGACTCTTTAACAGAAGCGAAAACCAGGAGCATATGTGAGACAGGCAAAATATTGGTCAGTGTTTTACTTTTAGTCATAGCCACTGCTCTTTGATTCATCATCACAGACTCTAGAAATGTGGAATCACCTTTGACTAAACTGCAGTCAACTGCCATTAAAAAAAAATACTGAATTTATAGAACACTGTTGAACACAAACATGTTGACCATCATGAGCCACACAGCTAGAATCATGCTTTTATTCACTTGGATCTCTGGAATTTCTGTTATGTCTGCTGTCATCACTGACACCTCTACAGAAATGTCAAAAATCATAACTCAACTGACACTTTCATCTTATCAGCTATGTAAAACAACACAGCAGTGATCAAAAGCTGATACACTTTAATCGTGGTTTTGCTTTCCTTAGTGACATTGTTGACCATTAATAAACAGGTTGACTTAACCAATTAATGGTCAGTTTAATGGGGAAAAAAACCTGACTCCTGTTCTTTCTTTAAAAAAAAATAAATGTACAAAAGAGAACCTGACTGCTTGTGAGTGCTTCCTTATCTTTAAAATGAGCAAATAGAATTGTTTCATGTTATTTGGCAGCTGTAGTGGAAGTTTGCATTCATGACATCTAAACAAGTACAAACAATGAACTGGAGTCAGATGTGATGGAAGACAATGACAATGTTCAATAAATAGTCAAGATTACACTTTATTTACATTGCAGGCCTGTGCGCTTACATTTGAAAATAACATGAGCATGCAAGTTACAATTTTCAAAATTACCTGTGATTATATATGAGAGTGAGAGAGAGAGAGAGAGAGAGAGAGAGAGAGAGAGAGAGAGAGAGAGAGAGAGAGAGAGAGAGAGAGAGAGAGAGAGAGTCACTATATCACAGTATGTGTCAGCTATATTACAAAAGAAAGAGAAGTATCAAATACGTGTCAATTGTCATTGTCACATACGTCTTAAAGTCAAGATCTATCAGTAGAATTAGTGCAGTTGCAGAGAAAATGGGGATGGTATACTGTAGTGTAACAGAATAAGCAGCAGCAACACGTACGACACACACACACAAAAAGAAAACAGCAAACACAAAAAGCTAGTGGAGTACTACTGAGTAGTACTAGTGCCAAGGCAGAGAAGAAAAGTACATCATGTGTTGAGAACTGTCAGTGTAAGACCAAGTTTTGCAAACTGGAATTACTACTGGAAAGGAACTGGGTTAGTGAGCTCCATGAGATTACTGACTTAGTCTTGTCAGGTGTCACCTGAGATTCGAAGTTCCAGATGTGAACGTTTCCATTGAACAGACTGACCAGCATCCATGGCTCGGAAGAATGGAGATCGGCTGACTTGACACGGTCAGATCTTGCTGACAACATGCGCTTGATGTCTAACCTTAGAGGCTACATTCAAAGAAAGCAGTTAGCAGTGAACACACATTGTATAAAATTTAGACCAATTTTACCTGTAAATAAAATTGCTGATTTCAGATCTTGCTGACAACATGCACTTGATGTCTAACCTTAGAGGCTACATTCAAAGAAAGCAGTTAGCAGTGAACACACATTGTATAAAATTTAGACCAATTTTACCTTAAATAAAATTGCTGATTTTCTTGAATCCTTCTTCAAACTTCAGGTATGACAATGAGTATTAAAGTAAGTATATTAATTCAAATTCATAATTTTTTTCTTAAATAAATTTGTTTGCTTTATGAATGTTCTATAAATTCAATTATTTGTGACATAAATCAACTTTTAGTTTTAATCTAACTTTAGCTGTTTACTTTACCTTCTAAGGTTACAAAAGTTACAGTATAATATTACTAATAATCACATATCAAATAATATAGGTATTCCTTAAGTCACATAAGTACTTCTAATTGTTCAAGTGCAAAATTTTGTCAGAGGGACTTGTGTGTGTGTGTGTGTGTGTGTGTGTGTGTGTGTGTGTGTGTGTGTGTGTGTGTGTGTGTGTGTGTGTGTGGTGTGTGTGGTGTGGTGTGGTGTGGTGGTGGTGGTGGTGTGGTGTGGTGTGGTGTGGTGTGGTGTGGTGTTGGTGTTGTGTGTGTGTGTGTGTGTGTGTTGTGGTGCGCATGTGTGTGTGTCTGTGTGTCTGTGTGTCTGTGTGTGTGGGGGAGTGTGTAGTGTGTGTCTGTGTCTGTGTCTGTGTGTGTGTTCTTTAATTTAACATCTGTTCACACTAACTGATTTAAGTCATAAGTGATATTAGACAAAATACTAAATAGTGTGTGTGTGTGTGTGTGTGTGTGTGTGTGTGTGTGTGTGTGTGTGTGTGTGTGTGTGTGTGGCGCGCACATGCACATGCGTGCGTGCGTGCATGAGTGCGCGTGTTACTTTAAGTGCATGTACTGTGTCTAAATAATAGTAAATTATACACTGTTTGTATTATGAAGACATTCTCTCTCTTTACATACATAATGTGTGTGTGTGTGTGTTGTGTGTGTGTGTGTGTGTGTGTGTGTGTGTGTGTGTGTGTGTGTGTGTGTGTGTGGTGTGGGTAGGGGGAGTGTGTTGTGGGTGGGTGTTTGTCATGATGTGTGTGTTGTGTGGAATTGGTGTGTGTGATGTGTGTGTGTGTGTGTGTGTGTGTGTGTGTGTGTGTGTTGTGTGTGTGTGTGTGGTGTGTGTGTGTGGGGTGTGTGTGACTGTGTGTGTCACTGTGTGTCACTGTGTTTGAATTGGGGGAGACTATTCCTGTTTCACATTGTGTTCCATTCTCATGCTCAAAGTATGATTCATGACAAACAGATATCACAATTATATAATTTTACTTGTTTAAATTTTGGATCTATCTAGATTCATTACCACTGGAATTAACAAAACTTGAAAATAAAATATTCCATTGCATAACAATTTGCTGTTCTTTCACCTGATTAAATCATTCTTTCTAACATTAGCCACTGAATATACTAACTGGCATCAACACCTTTCGAAAAGAATGTTTTCAATATCTTTCAAATAACTGGATTTGTTGTAGGCCTAATAACAATAATAATAATTTAATCCCTCAAGACACAAGCGGCCTGTGTTGACAATCTTGACATTGATTCATTGAATATTGAATTGATTCGATGATCATTGAATGATTGAATAACTGAAATTTAAAAAATCAAGAAATAACTTCATAGACATCAGTCCCTGGACTTATTCAATTGACACCATGCATCGGTCTTTGCTGGCACTTTCTAGATCTGATCAAAAATTTGATTGCTAGGACTACCTCAGTCGTAGCATAGCAGAAACCGACAGCATAACCCTAGCAGACAACACCAGTGAAAAACCTGGGTGCACAAACATGGACCGTTTCGTTGATAATGCATCGATCAATAGAAACACAAATTTCTTGAAAATTCTTACTAGTTTGAAACAAAGTACGTACCATTTTTACAGTTGTTCTGGCAACAAGGAAACGGCAACAGTGGGTATTGTACAGTTGTCAATCGGCAAGCGCTGGACCACCATACGTGGCCTGTGTAACACGCATGCGCAACCGGAATTTCCTTTCAAGTAAAATTATTATTTCCCTTGATGAATAAAAACCACAGTACAGCCCTGAGACAAGGGGGATAATCGAAAAGGAAGAATAGAATCTCTCTCACACACACACACACACACACACACACACACACACGTGTGCACAACTGTACACAAGAGTGCTTATCCCATTATCCTCGATATAAAATAATAAAATAAAAATGTTTTTATAAACTATGCCTGCATGCACATATGGTGCATGAGAGAGAGAGAGGCGTGTATGAAATATTCTCCTTTTTTTTTCAGCTGAACAAGTTTAACGACCAAGGAGACTTCTTGGTGTCGGCCATGGGTGAGGTTTTTGTTGTTGTTGTTGTTGCTGTTGTTGTTGTTGTCAAAATAACTGTCGTAATCTTTGTCAGAACTGCAGTTTTGTTCTTCTTGTCAAAATTACAATAGGCCAATGCAATTACAATGTCATCCTTGTGAAACTTACAAGTCGCCCTTGTCAGTCCTTGTAAAAACAACAATCACCATCCTTATTTATTTATTTATTTTATTTATACTACTACTTTATGTCACGGCAGATTTCTCTGCGTGAAATTCGGGCTGCTGTCCCGGGAAGAGCGCGTTGCCACAAGTGCAGCACCTACCCATTATATTTTTTTTCCTGTCTGCAACTGTATTTGTTAACCTATCAGAGTTGCTTTCTTCTACAGAATTTTGCCAGGGACAACCCTCTTGTTGCCGTTGGTTCTTTTACATGCGCTAAATAATTATGTGTAACACAAGGGACCTCGGTTTATCATCTCATCCGAAAGACTAGCACCCAGACCACCACTCATGGTCTAATGGATGGGGGAAATATTTTGGGCCCAAACGGATTGGAACCACGGCACACTCTGACCCGGACTTTTGCTTTCTAGTCAGGTGCTACCACTAGACCACCAATCTACAATCAGTACATGTCAGAAGACAGTTATGCCTTGTCTAAAGTACATTGTCTTGGTCAAGATTACAATTGTCATATTTATCAATAACACAACTGTCTTTCTTTCAATCCTTGTCAAAATGACAATTGTCATCCTTGTCAGAATTATATTTGTCTTTCTTGTCATCCTTGTCAAATGACAATTTGTCAATCCTTGTCAAATGAATTGTCTTGCTGTCAATCCTTGTCAAAATGACAAATGTCTTCTTTGTCAGCTCACATATTACTTTGTTTTCATTCAATCTTGTCAAACTGACAATTGTCATTCATGTCAATCCTTGAGTGCAGAAACATGTCTTCCATGTAACTGTGTCAAAATTTACATTTGAGATACCTTGTCAGAATTATGTTTGTCTTTCTTGTCAATCCTTGTCAAAATGACAATTGTCTTCCATGTCAATCCTTGTCAAAATGACAATTGTCTTCCATGTCAATCCTTGTCAAAATGACAATTGTCTTCCATGTCAATCCTTGTCAAAATGACAAACGCCTTCTTTGTCAGTCCTCACCAAAATTAGGATTGTTTTAGAAAAATTACAATTATTATGTCAGTCTTTGTCAGAATTGTAATATAGTCAACATTGAGGGAAGCTGCAGAAACAGTGTTTCCAGTAATGTTAGCTTGAATGTGAAGGAAGTTAGATTTGAAGAGTACTTGTTCTAGAAAATACAGTGTATATTTTTTTCTTTTCATTTTTTTCTTTATTTTGGGGGGGGGGGGGGGGGGGGGGGGGGGGGGGGGGGGGGGGGGGGGGGGGGGTTTGCCCTGACTCTTCCACCCCCTCCCGCAGCCCGGGTCTCTGTCTCTCCTCTCTCTGTGTCTGTCTCTGTGTCTGTCTGTCTGTCTGTCTGTCCATCGGTGTGTGACACTGTGTGTGTGTGTGTGTGTGTGTGTGTGTGTGTGTGTGTGTGTGTGTGTGTGTGTGTGTGTGTGTGTGTGTGTGTGTGTGTGTGTGTGTGTGTCTGTCTGTCTGTCTGTCTCTCTGTCTCTCTGTCTCTCTGTCTCTCTGTCTCTGTCTCTCTCTCTCACCCGAGTTCGAGTCCGGTCGAGGAGATTTTTCTCCTGGAGTTAACATCAGTGCTGACTCCACTCTCCCCAAAAGTCCTTCGGATGAGACTTTAAACCGAGGCCCCGTGTGCGAACGCACGCAGAACGTCTTGCGCACACGTTAAATCCTGTTCCGCTTTTTGTAAGAGTAGGCCATCGTGTGCCGGTGGGAACAGATGACATTTACAAAACTGCATACACACGGGGACTGGATGTAAAAAAGCACAAGAGTGCTTATCCCATTATCCTCGATATAAAAGAATAAATCAAATCAAATCAAATCAAATCAAATCAAATCTCTCTCTCTCTCTCTCTCTCTCTCTCTCTCTCTCTCTCTCTCTCTCTCTCTCTCTCTCTCTCTCTCTCTCTCTCTCACTCTCTCTCTCTCTCTCTCTCTCTCTCTCTCTCTCTCTCTCTCTGTCTGTCTGTCTGTCTGTCTGTCTGTCTGTCTGTCTGTCTGTCTGTCTGTCTCTGTCTGTCTGTCTGTCTGTCTATCTATCTGTGTGTGACACGGTGTGTTTGTGTCTCTCTGTCTGTGTGTGTCTCTCTCTGCGCCATGAAAAAAAATATATTAAAAAGCCAAAAATGATAATAAGAAGCGTAATGATGATGATGATGATGATGATGATGATGATGATGATGATGATGATGAAGGTGATGATGATATGTGCAGGTCTGAACTTGCTGCTGTGGGGTCAAAAAACGGACGTGGCCCTGAGACAGCTGTCCCTCATGACCCAGAACAGAGAGCTGTTGGAGCGTTTCCCCGTGTACCTGAGGTCAGAGGGGCCCTGGTCAGACGGGGATTCCGCCACCGGCCAGAGATACCCTCCAGAAGAGAGGACACCAAGCAGACTGAGGTCAAGGTGAAGGTCGTCATTGCAAAGACCAAGACACAAATTTTCTGGGTTTGTTATTTAGGAGTGCTAGTACTGTGTACGCATGATGACAGAAGACAATGCAGTATTTAGACTCTCTTGATGATGACCAAGTCACAGTGCATGATGTAGTGTGTTTCATGAAGGACTTACTTAAGGACGCAGAGAATGATGCATACTGTGCACAACATATGAAAGTTAAATTCTTAAAACACTATGATGATGAAATTGCGTTTGCTTGTTCCAGTAACAAAATTGATATGATTTCACTCAGAACAATAGCAGACTGTATTTTTTGAGAAGATTAACAAGAGAAAAGAGAGTCCAGTGCCCCCTCCACCACTCTCACCCCTTCCAACCCTGTCCCCCCCCCCTCCTTCTCCCCCCCCCCCTTCCCTCCTTCTCCCCCCCCCCTCCCTCCCTCCACTGCCCCCCTCCCTCCCTCCCCCTACCATGTACCCCCCCTCAACCCTCCCCCCTCACCTCCCTCCCTCCACTACCTCCCCCCCCCTACCATGTACCCCACTCCTCCCCCCAAACCCTCCCCCCCCCACCCCCCTCCCTCCCCCCCACACCCCCTCCCTCCACATCCCACCCACCCCTCCCATGTACCCCACTCCTCCCCCCCAAACCCTCCCCCACCCCCCACCCCCCTCCCTCCCATCCCACCCATCCCACCCCTCCCATGTACCCCCACTCCTCCCCCCAAACCCTCCCCCACCCCCCCACCCCCCCTCCCATGTACCCTCCTCCCCCCCCCTCTACCTATCTCCTCCTTCCCACCCCCCCATCCCCTCCTTCCCACCCCCCCCTATCTCCTACCCTCACCCTCCTCCTCCCCACCATCCCCTCCCCCCCCTTCCCTCACCCTCCTCCTCCCCACCATACCCTCCCCCCCTTCCCCCCCTACCATGTACCCTCCTACCCTCCCCCCCATCTCCTACCCTCACCCTCCTCCTCCCCCCCCCCAACCATCCCCTCCTCCCCCACCATCCCCCTCCTCCCCCCCCCTCACCCTCTTTCCCACCACCCCCCTACCATGTACCCCCCATCCCCTCCTCCTCCCCCCCCCATCCCCTCCTCCTCCCCCCCTCCTCCCCCCCATCCCCTCCTCCTCCCCCCCTCTCCCTATCTCCTACCCTCACCCTCTTTCCCACCACCCCCCACTACCATGTACCCTCCTCCCTATCTCCTACCCCCCCCTCCTTCCCCCCCCCCACCCCCCCTACCATGTACCCTCCTCCCTATCCTCCTACCCCTCCTCCCTATCTCCTCTCCCCACCCCCTCTCCCCACCCCCCCTACCATGTACCCTCATCCCCCCCTCCCTATCCCCATCCCCATCCCCTCCCCCCCCCTCCCTCCCTCCCTTGTGCTCACTTTCTTCCCTCCCCCTATACTTCTCCCTGGGACAAACATGAGAAGAAAGACGACACATCTCCTCCAACTAGGAGGAATGGAAGTTAGGGGCAGATCCCCCTACAGATCTGCAGTTCCTAACTGAAAACTTAAGTTGTTGTCTTCAAACTTTTAAAACCTATATATTACACTAACAATTCCACAATTTAAAGGTGTCATTTTCTACAACTCTTCAGAATTTGAACATAAAAGCTACTTTAAAACGTTCTGGTCCACCACACCCTTGTTTCAGATAGCTAAACAGCACAGTCTACAATTTTACATAATTACTGATGCTTCATTTCCATTACATACAGACCTCTCTGGACTTCTCAGCGACTTCAAACAATAAAAAAAAGAATCTCACTCTTTATAATAGCCTTTGGAGGGGAGGTAATATTGCCTTAAAAATGTGTCAAAAACTCTAAATACAGTTGAGCAACGTTCATCTGCAGTATAACTTAACTTTCTCCTTTCATTCAAAAATTGAAATACCATAAGATTTCTAACCAAGCATTAAGATTTTACACCCATTTCTCAGTAATCATGAACAGCTTGTTGAAATTGGGCCTAGGAGATCGACCTTATTACCCGTGAAATATGGCAGACCACAGGGGTCAATACTAGGACCACTTCTTTTCTCTATTTCTAATAATAACAACCTACCTCTGCATATTCATTGTTTATGTCAAATATTTGTTGATGATACATTAATTCAATGTAACAGCAGTGGTCCAAACCAGCTCGTTAGTGATATGCAGGCAGATATGATAAACTTATTGAATAGACAGAACTCAATCATATGTCTCTTAGTTCAAACAAAACAAAATGTATGTTTATAACCACTCGGCAAAAAAGACAGAAATTACATCCTCCAATGGCGCCAACACTAAATGAGTTCATCACAAAATGACAAACAAATAGCATAAAAACTTCAAAGCATTTTTAAAACTCTAACAATTTCTTTAAAATACACAATGTACACATATGAATGACAACAAATGAATTTTCAAGAAATACCTGCACATCTCATGAATTTTGAGAGACCGGAGAACTTGTTGAGATTTACATTTCATCAGCCTTCAAAATTTATCACTGGACAAGGGTTGAGGAAAATACTGAATATGAAAATCTTGTTGTAAATTTATAAAGTTGGGACAATCCATCATAAAATAAAATTCATCCACTAAAACAGATATATTGTATTTTGAACACATTCTTTATTCCTGTGGTATGTTGTGGAAATGTCCATCCTCAATTGGAAGCTCGTGACAACTGCAATAAAAGCGTAAACATATATATATATATATATATATATATATATATATATATATATATATATATATATATATATATATATATATATATATATATATATATATATATATATATATATATATCAGGTAGACAAGTTATATATTTTTCTTTACCAAAATTGATCTGAAAATTTCAGAATAAAAGCGTCTTCTTCTATTATCCCACGGCTCACTTCTCCATTCATTAACAATATTTTCTATTAAGAAGGCTTTGGTCTGTGAAATTTTCATTTTGATTTTGTGAACTTTTAAATACTTGAAGAAAATTAATACTTGAAGATAACTGTCTCTCCCACAAAGTCAAATCGGCTTTGTACTAAGATTTTTTTAAAAAATCATATTTAGCCATGCTGATTGAATCAAGTATTTGTCAAGTAAATCTTTCATCATCTGGTAAACACTTGTTGGCAGCTTTTCATACTGGAAGTGGAGCAGCTGCATCCAGAAAGGCACCATTCCAACAGAGACCAAACTGGACAAGGGATATCTGCCTGTTTCTTCATATACTAGCCTAACCCTCTTAGTCTGGATTTGCCAGGATTGAATAATTGTACCCTCTGAATCCCAATTTGCTAGGACACAGTAGATGTCCATTACACTGTGACCATCAGTAATTGCTACCATATATCAAAGCTCTATCAAGGCTAGAAGTAGAAGCCCTGCCGAGAATCTGGAAGTAGTTGTAGCTGCTGGTATGTACTTAGAAGGAGGAAAAGGCCAGCAATCATGTGTGCCTGACCTGATTTCGTGATGGAACCCCAAATCTAGGGGCAGTTTGTGTTCAGAGAATCCGAATGCAAGAGGGTTAAAGGAAAAGTATATTTAAAACCTTTAACTGAAAGTATGAAATTATTGCCATATTTTCATATCCCCAAATTTCACATCCATACAACAAAAACAGGTACAACAATTTTATAGAATAAATCAAGTGCCACATGTGTATGTAGTTCTATTTCCTGTGCAGTCCTTATCAAGCTAAACATGACTTTAGCAGCTTTATCATAAGCATTTTTCATTCATTTCATATGCCCATAGTTTCACATCAATACAATAAAACACATACAACAATTGTGTGTGTAGTAGTTCTTTTTGCAATGCACCCCCTATCAATTAAACATGACTTAAGTAGCTTTATCATTAGCATTTTTCTTGCATTTTGCAAAACTACCACTGCTACTGAAGTTGATTCCTAAATATTTTAAACTGTTAAGAACTTCAAGTGCTTTTCTGCTATTTTACATAATTATTACTGCTATTTTACATAATTTTTAGGAGATGTGTTGTGGCCGAATATAATGAGTTTGGTTTTTCCTAGATTTACAAGAAGTAGGAAGTATCCAAAATGTCTAAAGCATCTTTTGTTGTTGTTGTTGTCTAAAGCATATTGTAAACCTTCTTTGTACTAGAGAATAAAATGGTATTATCGACATAAAGTAAAAGTTTAACATAACTGGTTCACATTTTGCCATGATATGAAAGTTGAATATGCAGTGTTAAGCAATTTATGATAAATATTGTTCCAAATCATTCAGAAAGTGTGTGTGTGTGCGCTACTTGATATCAATATTACTTCCCCTTCACAGGCTACATATCCTTTTAAAGAGTTCCATCCCTTTTAATTGTTTGCAGCTGCTTTGTAGTCCAGATCAAATCTTTCATCCAATGGAAATGAAGCTGTAGTTTTGATATGAAATTGTAGACTTACTGTTGACCTGTGTGAAAGAAGTACAAGGCGAAAGTAAATGATTGTAGACATACATGTTTTTCAATTTGTGAACATATAGTAAAAGACACCTTTGGAATTTGAACTTGTTGGTTTAATGATAAGTTGTAAAAATGTGAAGGCAACAAGTTAAGCTGTGAGTTAGAAATTGCAGATCTGTCGGGGGATCTGCCCCTAACTTTTAATACTCCCATGTTTGGAGTGATGTGTTGTCTATCTTCCCATGTTCGTGCCAGGGAGAAGCATAAAGGAGGGAGGAGAAGAACAAGGGAGGGAGGGAGGGGGGAAGGAGGGAATGGATAGGAGGAGGGGATGAAATTGGAGCAGAAGGGGGTTGGGGGGGAGAGGGTTGGGGGGAGAGGAGAGAGGAGTGGGGAGAGGAGGGAGAGGGTTGGGGGGAGAGAGGGGGAGAGAGGGTTGGGGGAGAGAGGAGGGGAGGGTATGGGGGAGGAGGGGGGAGAGAGAGGAGGGGGGGAGAGAGGAGGAGGGGGTGGAGGAGGAGGGTGGGAGAGAGAGGAGGGGGAGAGAGAGAGGGAGAGAGGAGGGAGGGGTGAGAGGGTGAGGGAGGGGGGGGGGGAGAGGGGGGGAGGGGAGAGAGGGGGGGAGGGGAGAGGGTTGGAGGGAGAGGGGGGGAGGGGAGAGAGGGGGGGGAGGGGAGGGGGGGGAGGGGAGGAGGGGGGAGGGGAGGAGAGAGGGGGGTGTTGTGGGGGGGAGGGGGGGGAGGGTGTTGTGGGGGGAGAGGGTTGTGGGGGGGGGGAGGGGAGTGGGAGGATAGAGGGAGGGGAGGGGGGGAGTGGAAGGGGGGGGGGGGTTGAGGAGGAGGGAGGGAGAGGGGTTTTTTGGTGTTTTTTTTTTTTAGCAATTCCAGCCAACAGACTTGGCTTCATTCAACTGCTTGGTGAAGGATTGACAAAGTTTGGATTCAATACTGTATAATTGTGGTGATGCTAACTGCCTCATTGTAGGTACAGCATTAGAAAAAGCCAGAGAAGTTTGTTTTCAGAAGAAAAGATCCTGCCTGTGGAAAAAAAGTTAGAATCTGCATTTTTTCCAGAGCATGCATGCGTGTTCATGACACCCAACATCAGCAAAGAGCAAGTGATAGCTGCAGAAGAAAAGACCACTGCAACGATGCATGGTGGCAAGAACAAAGATTCTTTGGACAAACTCCGACATGTGCGATACATGCAGAAACCAGCTACTTCTGTTATCATTACATCCAAATAAACTGCCCCCAACATCCTCAGCTGCAAAGTTTCCATTCTATGAGGACCTATTTCCAGGTCCACGGATGGTTGCATTTAAATTCACATAGTTTCCACTTAGAACCCCAGGACTGGAGATGGGAAATAAAACATGGAGTGATGTTTCCAATGTGTAATGATATTGATGTAGCCCCTGAAGCTCTTCTGTATATTGTAAGATGTCTTTAAAAAATGTAAGATGTCATTGTCTGACTGAAGGCTGAACATGCTGTAAACATGGCCTTGTGTCTTCAGTTACCCATGGGCAATGCAGAGGGCAAAGCTGCACACATTCAGGGTTGCTGAAGTTCCTGGACTATCAGACTAGGAAGACACACTGCACAGTTCATGCTAAGATGTTGGATATTTACATTTTGTTGAATTGCCATCTTCATGACTTTGGAACTGAATCTGTGAACATCTGTTAGAGATGTTACAAGCGATTTTGTGAACCAATAATTTAATCATTGCAAAATGGTAAATATTTTTTCAAGCACCTCTTAAATGTAGACAAATTGAGAAATAGAGTAGTTTTTGGTAATGAATACAAAGCTGACAAAGCCTATTCAACTAAGAAGAAACATAACCAAGATGATTGCCTGTTGCCAGTAGTTTTGTATTGACTGAAAATTGAGCTTTGTTTGAACACTTGGGTCACTAGTTTTAGGGTGGGTGGATAAGCAAATAAGTTATAACGACAACAGCATGTATCAAACATCATGTTCTTTGCATCATATGAATGCATTTTTGAGTATTTGAGATTATCACACTTTCGATGATTGCTGCCTACAGTAATTTTGCTGCCTACAGTAATGTTATCTGTAAACTTTTCTCAAATTTGCAACTATAAGTGCAATTACATTAGTTTTCCCCCAGTAAAAAGGAATTGGGTCGTCAGAGTATAAAAGTTTTAGTTTAGAAATGTAATTTATGCAAGCCTGCTTCAATTAAGTGTAAAAATTTCTGACTGAACAGCCAGAACAGCTTGCAAAGCAGGCAAATGGGAAATACCGTTTCAGCTCAGCTGCACTGCACCTACTCTTCTCAAACACGAATTAAATCTTACCCCCCCTACTATTTTTTTAAAAATTAAAATCATTTGGGATGGTCAAGTACACCCACCAAAACATTAAACAAGTGAAAAAAAAATTGAAGCAATTACTTTTTGCCAGAGCCCTTTTTTGGCAAAATTTTCCTGGACTAGTTAGCGACGTTTTTTCCTATTATTATTATTATTATTATTATTATTATTATTATATTAATTATTATTATTATTATTATTATTATATTATTTATTATTATCCCCCACAGTGAAAGAGAATGTCCGAAATGTAGTTCTAGAGATCTGAAAAAAAAACACCTGTAACGGGCAGGCCTATACATTTTTTTCCTTTTTCTTTTCTTTCTTTTTCTTTTTTAAGGGGTGTTGATAGATATATCTACTAAACTTTAAATTTTTTTTATAACATCTACCAAACTTTTTTTTTCTAAGTCATTGTAATGTTAGCTGTGTAAAACGCAGATGCTCTTTAGCGGCAATAACACACACCACTGTTACAAATCCCATATGTTATTTGAAATGAACAGGAATTACGCCTATTTTAAAACAAAAAGTTTTTTTTGTTTTCATGTACACATGTATGTTTTCCGATGTATTAATCTCTTTTTTTTGTCAATCATATGCTTCATGTATTGTATTGTATACCACTTTAAGTCACAGTAGATTTCTCCGCGTGAAGTTCGGGCTGATCTGCCCGGGTAGAGCGCATCGCCACAAGAGCTGCGCCACTTTTTTTCTCTTTTCCTGTATGCAGTGTATTTGTTTACCTATCAAAGCAGCTTACAAAAGATGTTTCCATCTTTGCATAATTTTAATCATGTGTAAACTGTGTTGAATTTCGTTATCTCTGTTTGCATTAAATGCTCAAGGAAACCCTTTTACAAAAGAATCTCAGTGCAAGGGAGGCAACCCTTTTTTTTTAAAATCCAAAAATAAACCTCACGTGACGATGACAAAGTGACGTCACTGACAACATTACATTGCGTACCAAAATGGCGACAGGAGCAGACACAGTGGTAGCAGATGCAAGTTCTGCTTCGCAACTAGAAGACGACAAACTTCCCCAGGAGGGTGAATTTGTGGGGGCAACGCTGCAAATTGAAAGCGAAACCCGAAATGCTACTGAACCTCCTGAAGTAGAGTTTGCTGGTCCCGGATTTTCCCGAGATCGGCCCGGAAGTGTTATTGGTCGTCAAAGCGTCCGCAGCACGAGCAGTCGAACTTCTAGAAGGCCAGGTGTTGTGAAATCCGACGTTTCTGCTAAGACGTTCTTCAGTTACAAGGTAGGCTTGTTGTTGTGTTCGAAAAAAAAAATACTTTGAGCTAATCTTGGCTGTGCGTGCCCAAACATGCACGTATGCATGCATACGCAAATGGTCACAAACATACATTGTAGAGTGATAGCATACGCAGTGACTAGGCTGATAGTAATACACGCACGCATGCACGCACACACTGCGCGCGCGCGCACGCGCACACTGCGCGCGCGTGCACGCTCACACACACACACACACACACACACACACACTCACACACACACACACACACACACACACACACACACACACTCTCTCTTCTCTCTCTCCACTCTCTCATCTCACACACACACACACACGCACACACACACACACACGCACACACACACACACACACACACACACACACACAAAACACACACACACACACACACACACAGAACATCTTGGCACACGTTAAATCCTGTTCCGCTTTTGGTAAGAGTAGGCCATCGTGTGCCTGTGGGAACAGATAAAAAGATTTACAAAAACCCATACACACAGGGACTGGATGTAGAAAGCACATGAGTGCTTATTCCATTATCCTTGATATAAAAGAATAAATAAAAGAACAAATTAAAAAAATAAATGAATAAACACTCACATATACACACAACATGCATGTGGTACATACATGAATTATGATGTAATGTATATAATATGTAATGTGTACTGTATACATGTACATCCACATACATGTACACACATATTCAGATATTGTGTGTACTCTTCCTTTCTTCTCTGTGCCTGATCTTCTCCTGTGCATGCAATTTTGCAGGAACTCTGCTCGTTGTTCCCAATGACATATTCTTATTCTGACTTCAGAGCAGTTCATTTCATTGTACAGATTGCACGCTAGGTATGTTTGTGCATCTGTAACTCACAAAACGGTGACATGAATGCAGGATTGTTTAATCTGTATACACTATAACCAGGGAGTTAAGGCACTGGCAGGTCTGCGCTTGAAGTTGGCCTGGGAGATAGTAAAACAGTAAAACTCCCCAGCCTCAATTCTTTACACATGGCTGCCAAGATTCAAATCCATGACTTTTCTGTCATCATACACCTAGCAGGATTGAAGTCAAACAGTCTTTAACCTTTGGCTATAGTGTCTGTCACACTCACATGTAACATTTGATGTGTACTAATGTACAAACCACACACACCACACACACATGACACACAACATACACACACACACACACATAGTGACACCATGAGTCGAGACACACTACATGTACACATGTGCACACAGTGCGTCGAGGCCACATACATGACACATGCCACACACGCACGCACGCACGACACACACCACACACGACACCACGCACACACACACACACACACACACACACACACACACACACACAAGAGTGACACACAGGTATTATGTAATTCTATAAAGGAAAGTGCTTTGGACATTTTGTCAGAAACTTAAGTTAAACTGATCAGTGGATCTTTTTGAAATTAATGCAACATTAAAAAGTTACAGCTTCCTTAGAAGTATTATTACTAATAAAGTAATATTAGATAGTGCCTTTTCTTAGTTATTATTATAAATTCTATTATGTATATTTTATATAATATATTTTTCAAGTGTGATCCACACTTGAATTCTG
>CM060331.1:55175364-55177499 GCA_030674155.1 Stramonita haemastoma
CTTTAGCAATATCAACAATTTCTGGTCTACGAGTGAGTAAACCCACAGATTCCCTTTTCAGATAGATCTATACCAGATTTTTTGTATAATGATGTCAAGATAGGGCAATCAAAAAGAATGTGTTCACAGATAAAGGTGAGAACAAGCACATACCACATTTTGGGAATACTTGGTTTTCCATGAGTTTAAACGCAGCTTATATATATTAAATTTTAAGTGTGTCTTGGGCAAGACCCCAGCTCAGAATTTTCTCATAGATATTTTATTTTTATTTATTTATTTTTTTTTATATTCTTTTATATCAAGGATAATGGGATAAGCGCTCATGTGCTTTTTTTTCATCCAGTCCCTGTGTGTATGCAGTTGTGTAAATATTGTCATCTGTTCCCACCGGCACACAATGGCCTACTCTTACGAAAAGCGGAACAGGATTTAACATGTGTGCAAGATGTTCTGGTGCGTTCACACACGGGGCCGGGTCGTCAAATTGTGAGCGCAATGTTCTGACCACTAGGCTATCCCGTCCCCCAGATAGATAGATAGGATGAATGTATATATATATATATATGCTTCACTAATGTCCTGTGTGTGATGTCAGGATTGACCACTGGGACATGGAGAGGGAGAAGATTGTGCTGCTGACGGCCAGTTCCATGTTCACAGTCAAGTTCAACTTCATCACACAGACCCTGCTGGAGTATCGCCGCATCATGCTGCACATCATCGACACCATCCTCGTCGGGGATTTCAAGTACCCCCCACAACTCTGTCATGTTGTAAGTTTTGATTTCGTTTCTCTCTCGACTCTGTCATGTTGTAAGTTTTGATTTTGTTTCTCTCGACTCTGTCATGTTGTAAGTTTTGATTTTGTTTCTCTCGAACTCTGTCATGTCACGGCTTCTCATAGCGGTCTCTTTAGTTCCCCGCTCAAAGTTCATGACCCGCAGCTGGCAGGGCGTGGATATAAATAAACGGGGCAAAAGGAAAGACGGCATTAGCCGCTTGCACTATAGCCGTGTTCAGCTGTAAATTACCTTTGCTTCTTTCATGCATTGTTTCGCACAATGAATCGTCCAAAAAAAACCAAACAAAGCTATCTTTAAAATGAGCTTTGAACAAGCTTTCTTTTGACACCAAACTCCATATACTTTCTTTCATACTGTTTGACGTGACAGCAGTCAAAACATAGATAAAGGTAAACAGTATACGGTCTGGCAGAAACACAATCACAAAAATCAGACATTCTTAACTCTCTCTCTACAAAAGCAGACATTTATAATATACAAACAATGAACAGAGAGAAAACATGGAACATGTCTGCAAAACAAACAAAAAATAACAACAACAATAACAACAAACACACACATAACAGATGACAAAATTGACAAAACTGCATACACACTGAGACTGTATGTAATAAAAACATATGAGTGCTTGTTCCATAATCGTCAAAATAAAAGCATAAACCAAAATAACTTCACACATACATACACACACACACACACACACACACACACACACACACATGTGCGCGCCCACGCAGGCACACACATACACACTCGTGCATACCCACACACGCGCACACACACATACGCACACGTGCACACACACACACACACACACACACACACACACACACACACACACACACACACACACACACACACACACACACACACAGATGCTCGCATGCACGCAAAGCACACTAACACATGCACATGTGTTAAAGTTTGTGTTGTAGCTGTTTTGTGGTGTGTTATTTTGGCCATTGATTTAAAACTCAGCAAACCTAAAATAATAAGATTGGTGAAACCAGACATAAGATTGATAATTCCAGACCTCATATATTAGTTATCAGATATATATCAGTTTAAAAGTTTAAATTTTTGTTCTTTTGATAGATCCTGACAAAGAATTTTTTTTTTGAACAGGTGTATGTATTTTTGTGCATTTTTCTTTAATTGAGCCAGTGAAAACTAAACCTAAACATTTTTAACACACTGACATGTAGCCCAAAACAGCTAACCCACAAAAAGGATTAAAATTTTTTTTTTTTTACATAGTACTTTTTTTTGTTTGTTTTTGTTTTCTAGGCAGTAAGTTTTCTCAGCCTCAAGAATAAGTTTTGAAGTCAA
>CM060331.1:55177599-55220099 GCA_030674155.1 Stramonita haemastoma
CGCAACGTTAAATCCTGTTCCGCTTTTCGAAAGAGTAGGCCGTCGTGTGCCGGTGGGAACAGATGACATTTACAAAACTGCATACACACGGGGACTGGATGTAAAAAAGCACAAGAGTGCTTATCCCATTATCCTCGATAGAAAAGAATAAATAAAATCAAATCAAATAAAATCAAATCAAATCAAATCAAATCAAATCTCTCTCTCTCTCTCTCTCTCTCTCTCTCTCTCTCTCTCTCTCTCTCTCTCTCTCTCTCTCTCTCTCTCTCTCTCTCTCTCTCTCTCTCTCTGTCTGTCTGTCTGTCTGTCTGTCTGTCTGTGTGTGACACGGTGTGTTTGTGTCTCTCTGTCTGTGTGTGTCTCTCTCTGCGCCATGAAAAAAAAATTTTTAAGCCCAAAATGATAATTAAAAGCATGATGATGATGATGATGATGATGATGATGATGATGATGATGATGATGATGATATGTGCAGGTCTGAACTTGCTGCTGTGGGGTCAAAAAACGGAGGTGGCCCTGAGACAGCTGTCCCTCATGACCCAGAACAGAGAGCTGTTGGAGCGTTTTCCCGTGTATCTGAGGTCAGAGGGGCCCTGGTCAGACGGGGATTCCGCCACCGGCCAGAGATACCCTCCAGAAGAGAGGACGACCAAGCAGACTGAGGTCAAGGTGAAGGTCGTCGTAAAGACCAAGACACAAAAGCGTTGATTCCAGCACTGAATTTTCTGGGTTTGTTATTCAGGCATGCTACTACTATGTAGCCTACACTTGATGGCAGAAACAAAAGTAAGATGAAGACACAAAAGCCTTGATTGGAGGACTGAATTTTCTGGGTTTGTTATTTAGGAGTGCTACTACTGTGTACGCATGACGACAGGGAAAAAATTTTGTGTTTGTAAGAGGAAGACTTAAAAGTGTTGATTTGAGGACTGAATTGTCTGGGTTTATTAGTTAGGCGGGCTACTATTGTGTACATGTGATGACAGGGAAAGACTTTTTTTTTGGGGGGGGGGGGGGAGGGGGGTAAGATGGAAGACACAAAAGCATTTTGAGGACTGAATTTTCTGGGTTTATTATTTAGGTGTGCTACTACTGTGTACACATGATGACAGGACATTTTTTTGGTAAGACAAAGACACAAAAGCATTCATTCAGGACTGAATTTTCTGGGCTTATCATTTAGGAGTGCTACTACTGTGTATGCATGGTGACAGAAAAAAAAAATTTTAAGCAGGTTTTCCGGACTGTAATCAGTGTAGTGGGGGAAAAAAACCCTCTAAGACACAAAAGCGTTGATTGGAGGACTGAATTTTCTGGGTTTATCTTTTAGGCGTGCTTCTGCTGTGTAGGCCTACACATGATGACAGAACAAAAAGTTTTTTTTTTTTTTTTTTTTTTTTAAGATTGCTAGCGCCACTCTTATGTCGCGGTGCAACTTAGCATAGAAGACAGCTTGCTGAGAGCCACACAAGATAAACAACAACTGAGATGCTGAGATGTATATACATGTAGGGGGATAGGGGGAGAAAAAATTACTGAAGAAATTCCAACATTGAAACGAAAGCTACGCATAAGTAAAACAAATCAAACTTCACTCGTCTACCGGAGATTTGAAAACATTGAAATTTTCACGGATTGTTTTTTGACATTACTGTAAGTAATTTTTTTTCGGTTCAACCTCTGCTGTCGCTCTTTGCTGTTTTCGATCTCTATAAGTTTTCGGTTTCTATAAGTTTTCGGTTTCCAAAAATTTTTCGGTTCTGTAAGTTTATCCACAAGTATTCGACCACTATGCCCAAGGGGAAAAAAAATAGGAAAAGACCCGGCAGTTCGGGAGAAGACTCTAGTTTTACAAGCACAGTAGCAACTCCCGAAAATCCAGCCCCGACCAGGGAGAGGTCAGTCAGCAAAAGGAGAAAAAACACTGGATGTCCTGGATCAGCAACACAAAATAACGAAATATACCAGGCAGCCAGACAGACACAGAACAGCTTCAGTGTCAGAGGAAGACGACAAAGAGGAGCGGGGGGAGGATGGATATCCAACCATGCCAACCACTCTCCTCATGAGCAAACTGGAAACCATGGACCGCAACATTTTAGAAAGTAAGGAGGAGTATAGGAGAATGGAGCACAAAATAGAGCAAATTCTTCATGAGAGTTTTGAAATTCGGAAAGAAAATATGATGCTAAAAAAACAAATAGAAAATTTAACAAGATACTGTCAAGAGGTAACAGACGACGTCGAAAGACTTGAAAAAATGGTGAAAGAACAGAAGGAAATGAGAAACAATCTGGAACAATACACGAGGAAGGAGAACATCAAGATAATCAATCTGCTTGGAGACAAGGAGAAGGAAACTTCTGAGGAGACTGAGGGTGGAGTCATTGACTTTTTACACCGCCAACTAGGACTGACCAGTGTCACCAGTGACCACATCAGCATCGCCCATAGGGTCGGCCTGTACAGACAGTTCCAGAACAGACCCGTCATTGTTAAGTTTATCTCCAGGAAAACCAAAGCACTAGTCATGAAAAATAGGAGCATCCTGAAAGGTAAACAAATCTACATTAACGAAGACTTAACAAAGCTCAATGCACAAAGACTCTCAGAACTAAAGAAACATTCCAGCACTCTGTCTGCCTGGAGCTTTGAAGGGAGCCTGTACTGCAAGCTGATCGACTCTAAAGTCTTCAAAATTGAAAATGGTGACACTGGGGTGATTGAGAGACGCCTGGCGGATATGTCGCCTACACGTCAGCAGCAACTGCAGCGCACAGCACGGGGACCCAGAGGCCGGGAGGACCAGCCAACCCTCATCGGCAGAGCAGCGCGGGGAGCGGGAGGCAGAAGCAGAGGCGGCCCGACGCAATACGGCAACCGCAATGTAGCGGCACAGCAAAAGAAGGTGACGCACCGCAGCCCAGAGAGGAGGGGCTCTCAGAGGTCAGCCCCCAGTGCCGGAGAGTTCCAGACGCCGGAGGAAGCGGAACACCAGGAGAGCCAACCCGTTGTTCCAGACCGCCCAGGGAGCAAGAGGGTGTCCTCCTCCGCTGACCACACGGACACAGACAGGCCGCTGTCTGGGGTGAGATATCCAGGGTCTGCGGAGAGGGAATCCAGTGAGGGGAGAGAGGAGGGAGAAGGGTTGGGGAGAAAAGTCACCAGCAGTTGTGGAGGATGCGGTGACGGCGTGCCGGGGTCCTGAAGCTGTGAGTGGTATGGACACCGCTCCGGCTCCCAGTGCCAAAGAATAGGAGGTGGTGGACAGCCTTTACGATATCAGGTAAACTTCACACTTTGTATTGGGATCTACAGGCCAAGCTTTTCTCAGTAGAGAGAAAATCATACTTGACGTGCGCATGGGCGCGCGTGCACACAGACATTCACACAGAATTTAAGGCCTATTATTATCTTTAAGTTGGAATGGGTATCAAGACAGTTCGCATAAAAATCTTTTCTCCAGACACAGGGATTTCCCTGAGTCCTGCTGTCCACCCACCTCTAGGTAAAAGATGGAAAGAGAGGAGAGGAAACTGACAAAGAAAGCGCAAAGATGGATTAGCTATGTACATTATTTTCTCCACGTAGATTTTTTTTGTTATGAGCTCTACTTCTGTACAATCAGCAGCGGGCTTTCACTGACAAATTTCTGGTTGCTTTTGGGGGTTTTGTGAATGTGACATAGTGCTGTGTCATGCGATGCCCAGTGACGTGAGGGACAGAGGCGGTGATGATAGATGACAGCCAGTGCTTCTGTGCCGATGTGGTGGGGGACCGGACTGAGGCTCCAACTATTCATGCAAGAAGAATTCTGTACCCAGCATTTTGGGATATGCACATTTCCCCCTTTGCTCTGCATCATAGTACACGTTTACCCACATCTTTCGGCAGGAAGATTAACTTGCATGTACATGAGCACACACTGGCAGGGAAAAGTGATGTATGTGAGTGTATGTGTGTGTGTGTGTGTGTATGTATGTATGTATGTATGTATGTATGTATGTATGTATGTATGTATGTATGTATGTATGTATGTATGTATGTGTGTGTGTGTGTGTGTGTGTGTGTGTGTGTGTGTGTGTGTGTGTGTGTTTGTGTGTAGGTGTGTGTGTATGTATGTGTGTGTATGTATGTGTGTGTATATGTGTATGTATAGGCTTGTGTGTGTATATGTATAGATGATGATGATGATGATGATGATGATGATGATGATGATGATGATGATGATGATGATGATGGTATGAGTGTGTACGTGTGTGTGTGTGTGTGTGTGTGTGTGTGTGTGTGTCAAAGTCAAAGTCAAACTTTTATTTCCAGATGGTACATTGAGTAAGCATTCTATGCGTGTGTGTGTGTGTGTGTGTGTGTGTGTGTGTGTGTGTGTGTGTGTGTGTGTGTGTGTGTGTGTGTGGAATACATGGCATAGGATATGTTGATGGTAGGAAAGGGCAAAGAAAGTTAAGAGAGAGAGAAAAAATTGTGTGTGTGTGTGTGTTGTTGTTGTTGTTGTTGTTGTTGTTGTTCTTGTTCTTGTTGTTCTTGTTGTTGTTGTTACGGGACGGAAATGACATTACCTACCATGTGAGCGGAGACTGAGCGCAGGGGCGTGTTTGTGGACCGGGAGACACCAGCTAATTATGAGAAGCTGTTTCCTGGGGGGTGGTCTGGACTTGTCCATTGCATGCACTTCCCCTTCTCAGTGAAGTATATAAATCAGATAGCTCTCTTTTAAGGCGATCGCTAATTTGGATGGGATGTATTCCCAGGTATTAATACAGAGTAAGGAGTTAAAATAACCCCATTTGATTTCAGAAGAGAGGTGATGTATATGTGGAAATAGTGCCCAATTACCCAATGTGAAACCAGATGAAATTATGATGCAGGCTTCTATTGGAAATTCCCACTGTGGCCTAGGATGGGGGTAGGGGGGGGGGGGGGGGGGGGGGGGGGGCGGCTTCAAGGGTGATGCTGTAGAATGGAGATGGCCGGGCTTGCTGGCTGGTTTGTGCACTGTGAGTTGAAGGGGACAGGCAGAGGGAAATTTGCTGATGGTGTTTTGGATGAGTGTAATGGGGGGTTGTGGGGGTGTGATGATAAACTGGTTCATTGGTGTGCATTTTTGAAAAAATGTGGCTTTTTGTTTTGAAGTGGGTTAACGATTATCCCCCCTTTTCGATATTCATGATTTTTTTGTTTTAAATCATTATTCATTTATATTTTTTAACTATTTTCCATTGTTGTAGAGAAAGTGTTTTCAAATCGTTTTTGGGTGATAATGGAAAAACTACAGATGTTGGTTTCATTACCATTTTTTTTTGCTATTATTATTGTCATTAATATAGTTTGTTCTCTTGTTTTGGGGCTGATGGGGTGGATGCTCTTTGTACTTTTTTCCCACCAATCCCCGTGGGGTTTTGCGATTGTGTAAATTTTGCCTTCCATCCCTTTGCCGGCGCACGTTGGCCTGCTCCCTCCGAGGGTGGAACGAGTTCTGATATGGGTGGGGGTGGTCTGCGAGCGTTCAGGGCGCGGGTTCTCGGGTTTGTACTCTTTTCCGGGGGCTTTTGGGAGGGGGTGGAGTGGGGCGCGGATGTTGACTCCCGAGGAGATTTCCCCTCGAGCGGGATTCGGTCCCCGGTGGGCGAGTGGCGGGACATACTCTGACCAACCAGCTATACCATCCGACTACCTAAGGTGTGGTCGTGGCCGGGGATGTGTGGAAGGGTGGTGGGCCGTGTACTTCTTCACCTTATAATTACAGCCAGAACTTGGGGAAAACACAGGGGAGGGAAATTTGACGTAAAGGAAATGGTAAATCATAGGAGTGGAGTCCCTTTATGATTGACGAGTGTGTGGGTGTGTGTATGTATGTATGTATGTATGTAGGGTATGTATGTAGGTATGTATGTATGTATGTATGAAATTATGTATGTATGTATGTTGGGTATGTATGTATGTATGTATGTGTGTGTGTGTGTATGCGTGTTTGTATGTATGAAAGTGAGTGCGCTCTTTGATACCCCTCCCACTGTGTGCCTGATGTGTGAATGCACGCCGGCTCACACTCGCATGTAGGTAGGGTGGGGCGGCTGCCACCTGTACTTTACCCCCTCCCTCCCTTTGCTTGATGATGGTGTGTGGCTTAAGGCAAGTGTCCAGCAAGAGATGATTTTGTGGTGCACTGCGACAGGAACTGAGCTCATGGGTGGAAATTGTACTTTTTTATGTCTGGTGTAAGTTTTTCTTTTTGTTTGCAAGGATTTGGATGTTATGCTAGGTATGCTGTTTTGAGGGTGCTTCCAGGGTTGCAAGTTTTACTTGTACGGGGATGCTTTCACCATGTCTATTTACTTTATTATCAGAGACTTATCAGAGGCGTATGTCTCCATACAGAATATTATTGTTGTATACCAATATGTACATTGTTATAATAGATTTCATTTTCAAATTCCAATAAGATGAATCAGAATATAAGCATTTGTACCGTAAACTGTCAAGGGCTTGGAAACCCAAAGAAGAGGAGAGACATATTTCACTATTTAAGAGAAAAGAAATATAACATATGTTACTTCAGGATACGCATTTAAGTCCTAGTTATGGACAAATATTACAGAGCTGAATGGGGTTTACCAGTGCTATTTTGCCTCGTACAATACGAACTCGAGGGGGTTGCCCCGTTTTTTTTAATAACAATTTCGAATACCACTTAAGAAAGTACATAAGGATACAGAAGGGACTATATGTTTGTTTCACTTAATTTTTCTGAATCGGGATTTTTTGATAATCAATTTGTATGGCCCAAATAGAGATAAACCAATTTTTATCAAGAAATAGAAGAACATATACACGGATTATTAGCACCTAACCTTATCTTAGCAGGGGGACTGGAACTTAGTATTGAATCCTAGCGCAGATTATGACAATTATAAACATGTTAAATAACCCAAAGGCTGTGGAGAAGGTGGATGAAATAATGGAAAATTTAGATTTAATTGATATATGGAGAGAGCTCCACCCCCACAGTAGGCGTTTCACTTGGAGAAGAAACCCAACCTTTACAACAGAGCAAGACTAGATTTTTTTTCTTTTAGTGAACATTGGTAGTGTATTGCAGATTGGAAATCTTCTTTTTTTTTATACGAACGGACCATTTTCCCTGGTTTTTTACTGAAATTCAAATGCGGAAAGATGGAAAATCACAGAGGGTTTTTTGGAAAATTTAATTTTTTCTTGTTAAAAGATATACATACGTTACCGAAAAATAACAAAGTCATAAAGGAGACCGATTAAAAATAGCTGTAGATTACAATAATAGTATGGGAACTTAAATCAAACATACCTTAATCAGTTAAAATTTAATTTTTTCCCAAAAAGTTTTTCTTGACGTAGTTTCTTATGAAAATTCGTTTTCAAAGACATTTCGTTTTTCAACTTTTAAAAAAAGACAAACACAAGAAGAAGAAAAGATACTTATAAAAGAAATAAAGAGTTGAAAAAGAAAAAAAAAAGCATTACAGAAGACTGAGGATTTAAATGTAAAGAATGAAAAGTTACAAGCTATAAGAGAAAGAAATTAGAAGGTGTATTGCTAAGATCCAGATCTAGATGGATAGCAAAGGGAGAAAAGGTCACAGATTATTTCTGCAATTTAGAGAAAAAGGAATTATGTAAGTAAACAAATTTGTTAAAATTCAAGATTAAGTACGGTAATAATTTAAACAAGTACAACAGACATTAAAAAATGAAGTAAGTAATTTCTATCAACAATTTTATGAAAGAAACACCATTGAACAATTTGATATATATAATATTGTTCAAAATTTACCAAAGTTAACAGAAGAAATCTCTCGGAGTTTAAAGAGAAATAACTTTAACAGAAGCAACCACAGCACTTCAACATATGAAAAATAATAAAAAGCCCAGGCACAGATGGTTTTACATGCGAATTCTTTAAGTTTTTCTGGAATCAAATTGGAATATTTGTTGTCAGATCGCTGAATAAGGAGCAGAGAAACAAGAACTGTCAGCTACTCAAAGGGAAGGGTTAATAATTTGTATTCCAAAGGAGGGGAAATCTAAAGAATACATTAAAAATGGAGACCGATTACACTACTGAATGTTGTTTACAAGATAGGATCACCCCTGTATAGCTTCTAGAATTAGATCATGCTTTCGGACTTGATTAGTGAAGATCAGACAGGGTTCATTGCCAGGTAGATATATAGGGGATAACATTAGACTGATATATGATTTAATATTTTATTTGTATAAACACAATCTGACTGGATTACTATTATGTGTAGATTTTGAAAAAGCCTTTGACACAATTAACTGGACTTTTATGCTTAAAGTTATCAAAGCTTTTGGGTTTGGTGAATCTATTTGCAACTGGATTCAAACATTTTACAGAAATATAAAAGCTACAGTAATTGTAAATGGACAACCAACTAGATGGTTTGAAATTAAAAGAGGTTGCAGACCAAGGAGACCCCATCTCTCCGTATTTGTTTGTCCTATGTGTGGAAATTCTAGCAATTATGATTCCGTGAAAATAAAAGTATCAAAGGAATTTATACAAATGAGACGGAGCATAAAATAGCACAGTTCGCTGATGACACTCAATTACTACAAGATGGAAGTGAAAAGTCCTTTAAGGAAAAAATTTTAAAACTTTGGAAAGATTTAAAACCATATCAGGCCTGGCAATGAACTGTGAAAAGACATCTGTTGTATGGCTAGGAAAAGATCGACAGTCTGCAAAAAGATATCTTCCCCATCTTAAAATGAACTGGAATCCCCCAAATTTAAAATCTTGGGGGTATGGTTGACTGCAGATTTTACTAAACTGCGAAGACATTAACTATGAAGAAAAAATTTATGGAGATTGACAGATATAAAAGATTTGGGTTAAAAGAATTATGACCCCCTTAGGGAGAATAGCCATCTTAAAGTCTTTGATACTGTCCAAAATAATATATCTATGGACACTTCTACCCAACCCGCCAGACCAATTTATAAAAAAGTTAAATGCATTGTGTTTAAAATTTGTGTGGAATAATAAACGGGATCGTATTAATAGAGTAACTGCCAAAAAAGAAATAAAAGATGGAGGTATAGGATTTCCAGATATTAACTGTTTCATTCAAGCTTTAAAAACTATGTTGGATAAGGAAACTCAGAACAAAAACCATAAGTGGAAAATTGTCACAGAAACGTTATATCCAGATATTGAAAATCTACATAACTATGGACCAAAATATTTTCTTAACCTGCAAGAACAGAATACCTTTTGGAAAAAATACATTTCAAGCATACAAAACTTTCTATAGCAAAATTGAACTTACAACTTCAACAGAAGCTCTAGCAGAACCATTGTTTTTCAATGATAGAATTGTTTTCGAGAATATATTTTCAGACGAAATGAATGGGTACGGCATAACATATACACTGTAGGAGATTTATGCAGAGAAGATGGCAGGTTCTTATCGTATGAAAAAATTTACCAACAAATATAATATCAGATGTAATTTTCTAAGTTATGGTATTCTTATTAAAACGATAAAGAAAGTGTTAAGGAAATTTAGTATACAGATAGAGAATAATACTCAAGCCACGTACCCAAAAGCACTAGAACTTATCTATTCACAGGCAAAGGGAACAAAACTATACTACGATATTCTTGTCAAAGATAAAACTGTACCAAAATACTGTGAAAAATGGAACCGAAAACTTAATACCGAAATTAACTGGCAAGTCGTCTTAAAAAAGACCCAAAGTATAGGAGAAATTAAATTAAAATGGTTTCAAATACGAATAATACACAGAATTCTAGCAACTAATGTAGTGCTATCAGCCATGGGAGTGCAACCAGATGACAGATGTAGCTTCTGTCACCTTGAAAAAGATAGTATAGATCATATGTTTTGGAAATGTATGTCTGTGAAAGTTTTTTTTGGGAAAGACGTTAAAAATGCGATTATCACTACTTTTTACACATATCACCACTCTATCCCTTAGTGAACAGCTAATTATTTTTGGAAATGACAAACACTTTAGATCAGATGAAATCTTTGACTTTATTATATTAAATGCAAAATTTTTATATATACAAATGCAAATTGGAAGAACAAATACCTCACTTTAATGTTTTCAAAAGAGTTCTAAGAGCAAGATATGAAATCGAAAAATATATCGCGTTTATTAACCTAAAATCCGCAAAATTCCACACAGCATGGCATTCTTATAAAAATTTCATTGAAACAGATTAAAATTACAACTTACAGAGTTGTCGGAGCAGCTGTTAATGATGACACAATATGATAGGAGACATCCCCTTGGAAGAATAGGGGGAAAAAAATCACTTGCCTTGAGAGACACTCTACACAAGTTTATCTGGACTTTATAACATCACTTGCACGTTAAGTTTGTTTGCTATTAGCATTCTACTTTTCTTTTCTATTTTTTCCCCTTAGTTTTTATTTAGTATTCTGACTTTTCTTTATTCATTATTTTTATTATTTTTTTAAAAAATTATTTATTTATTATTATTTTATTTAGTATTTTTTTTACATTAATGTCTGTGTGCGGGATTCAAATGTTTATCTATCAATGTCCTTACTCTATTTTGAATAATATAATTGATACTGTTCCTTTTCTTTTTTGATTGATAGTGATATAATTTTTGCAAGATAATGATTATGTTCTGTTGTATTGTGGTTATCCAATAATATCCTACATATTATTTCATGTACCATGTCATTTTATTTCTTTAATATAAAACATGCAAAACTGAATAAAAATGTTTAAAAAAAAAAAAAAAAGTTTTTTTTAAGACAAAAGTGTTGATTCAGGACTGCATTTTCTGGGTTTATTATCTAGGCATGCTACTGCTGTGTAGGCATGATGCCACAAAAAAATTATACTAATTTTTGCTCATAATTTATGATAGACAATAATGATTGCTGTCTGAGCATTCCGTGTTCTGAAGGTTTAGTCCCCTAAAAATTAATTTTAAGTGCAAAGTAATTGCTTCAAAATTTCTGACTAAACAAACTAGTAAATTGGCCCTTCCCAATTACATTCAACTGGTTTTAATAAAAGTTTTGTGGTGGATTTTACTAAAAACACTTTTTATGTCGAACTACTTCTGTGGATTTCGCCAGTGGACCCGAGTTTCAGTCATGCGCGCAGCCTCGTTTTTGTGTCACTCGCAGTTTCAGGGTCTGACCTCTTGGCGAATTAATCAGAGATAATTTTTCTTTGCTGACCATTATATAGCTATAAAATGGATGATCCATATATCGTTTGTGAATCTTGCTACAGTCACAGAAAGAAATGAAAGTAATGAATAAAACCTTGTGAGAAACCCACCGAGGACGACAAAACAAAAGGAGCAGCAGATGCCACAGCAGAGGTGTAAACAGACACATCCAGCCTAGTAGTATAATTATTATACTGTCAGTTTGTTTTGTAACATCGGAAGAAATTGTTTTTTTTTAAATAATAGTTATTTTGATAATTAGGTGTGTGCCTGTGTGTGTGCCTGCGTGCGTACGTGCGTGCGTGCGTGCGTGCGTGCGTGCGTGCGTGCGTGCGTGCGTGCGTGCGTGCGTGCGTGTGTGTGTGTGTGTGTGTGTGTGTATGAAACCTTCAAGAAGACAATTCAGTATTTAGACTCTCTTGATGATGACCAAGTCACAGTGCATGATGTAGTGTTTTCATGAAGGACTTACTTAAGGACGCAGAGAATTATGCATACTGTGCACAACATATGAAAGTTAAATTCTTAAAACACTATGATGATGAAATTGCGTTTCCTTGTTCCAATAACAAAATTGATATGATTTCACTCAGAACAATAGCAGACTGTATTTTTTGAGAAGTTTAACGAGAAAAGAGAGTCCAGTGCCCCATCCCTCGCCTCCCTCCTCCCTGCCCCCCCCGCCCCCCCCCCTCCACCACTCTCACCCCTTCCAACCCCCCCCTCCCTGTACCCACCCCTGCCCCCACCTCCCTCTCACCACCTCCCTCTAACCCCTCTCCTCCCCCACCCCTCCTGCCCCCCACCCCTCCCCCCCTCCCTGCCTCCCTTCCTCTACTACCCCCCTCCTGCCCCCCCTCCTGCCCCCCTCCACCCCCCCCTCCTGCCCCCCTCCACCCCCCTCCACCCCCCTCCTCCCTCCCCCCCTACCATGTACCCCACTCCCCCCCCAAACCCTCTCCCCTCCCCCCACCCTCCCCTGCCATCCCCTCCTTCCCACCCATCCCTCCCTATCTCCTGCCCTTACCCTCCCCACCATCCCCTCCTCCTCCCCACCATCCCCTCCCTCCCTCCTACCCTCACCATCCCCTCACTCCCTTCCCCCTCCCTCCCTCCTACCCTCACCTTCCCCTCACTCCCCTCCCCCTCCCCTCACTCCCTCCCCTCCCCCCACCATCCCCTCACTCCCTCCCCCTCCCCCCACCATCCCCTCCCTCCCTCCCCCTCCCTCCCTCACCCATCCCCTCCCTCCCTCCCCCCTCACCCATCCCCTCCCTCCCCACCACTCCCTTCTGCTCCCTTTCTTCCCTTCCCTATACTTCTCCCTGGCACAAACATGGGAAGAAAGACAACACATCTCCTCCAACTAGGAGGATTGGAAGTTAGGGGCAGATCCCCCTACAGATCTGCAGTTCCTAACTGAAAACTGAAGTTGTTGTCTTCAAAATTTTAAAACCTATATATTACACTAACAATTCCACAATTTAAAGGTGTCTTTTTCTACAACTCTTCAGAATTTGAAAATAAAAGCTACTTTAAACCATTTTGGTCCACCACACTTGTTTCGCATAGGGTAAACAGCACAGTCTACGATTTTAAATAATTACTGATGCTTCATTTCCATTACATACAGACCTCTCTGGACTTCTCAGCGACTTCAAACAATAAAAAAAAGAATCTCACTCTTTATAATAGCCTTTGGAGGGGAGGTAATATTGCCTTAAAATTGTGTCAAAAACTCTAAATACAGTTGAGCAACGTTCATCTGCAGTATAACTTAACTTTCTCTTTTCATTCAAAAATTAAAATACCATAAGATTTCTAACCAAGCATTAAGATTTTACAACCCATTTCTCAGTAATCATCAACAGCTTGTTGAAATTGGGCCTAGGAGATCCACCTTATTACCCGTGAAATATGGTATACCACAGGGGTCAATACTAGGACCACTTCTTTTCTCTATCCCTAATAATAACAACTTACCTCTGCATATTCATTGTTTATGTCAAATATTTGTTGATGATACATTAATTCAATGTAACAGCAGTAGTCCAAAACCAGCTCGTTAGTGATATGCAGGCAGATATGATAAACTTATTGAGTAGACAGAACTCAATCATATGTCTCTTAGTTCAAACAAAACAGAGTGTATGTTTATAACCACTCGGCAAAAAAGACAGAAATTACATCCTCCAATGGCACCAACACAAAATGAGTTCATCACAAAATGACAAACAAATAGCATAAAAACTTCAAAGCATTTTTTAAACTCTAACAATTTCTTTAAAATACACAATGTACACATGTGAATGACAACAAATGAATTTTCAAGAAATACCTGCACATCTTATGAATTTCGAGAGACAGGAGAACTTGTTGAGATTTACATTTTCATCAGCCTTCAAAATTTATAACTGGACAAGGGTTGAGGAAAATGCTGAATATGAAAATCTTGTTGTAAATTTATAAAGTGGGGACAATCCATCATAAAATAAAATTCATCCACTAAAACAGATATATTGTATTTTGAACACATTCTTTATTCCTGTGGTATGTTATGGAAATGTCCATCCTCAATTGGAAGCTCATGACAACTGCAATAAAAGCGTAAACATATATATATATATATATATATATATATATATATATATATATATCTATATATATATATATATATCTGGTAGACAAGTTATATATTTTTCTTTACCAAAATTGATCTGAAAATTTCAGAATAAAAGCGTCTTCTTCTATTATCCCAGGGCTCACTTCTCCATTCATTAACAACATTTTCTATTAAGAAGGCTTTGGTATGTGAAATTTTAATTTTGATTTTGTGAACTTTTAAATACTTGAAGAAAATTAATACTTGAAGATAACTCTCCAACAAAGTCAAATCGCTTTGTACTAAGATTTTTTTAAAAAATCATATTTAGCCTGCTGATTGAATCAAGTATTTGTCAAGTAAATCTTTCATCATCTGTAAACACTTGATGGCAACTTTTCACACTGGAAGTGGAGCAGCTGCATCCAGAAAGGCACCATTTCAACAGAGACCAAACTAAACAAGGGATATCTGCCTGTTTCTTCATATACTAGCCTAGCCCTCTTAGTCTGGATTTGCCAGGATTGAATAATTGCACCCTCTGAATCCCAATTTGCTACGACACAGTAGATGTCCATCACACTGTGACCATCAGTAATTGCTACCATATATCAAAGCTCTATCAAGGCTAGAAATAGAAGCCCTGCCAGAATCTGGAAGTAGTTGTAGCTGCTGGTATGTACTTAGAAGGAGGAAAAGGCCAGCAAGCATGTGTGCCTGACCTGATTTCGTGATGGAACCCCAAATCTAGGGGCAGTTTGTGTTCAGAGAATCCGAATGCAAGAGGGTTAAAGGAAAAGTTTTTTTTAAAACCTTTAACTGAAAGTATGAAAATATTGCCATATTTTCATATCCCAAATTTCACATCCATACAACAAAAACAGGTACAACAATTTTATAGAATAAATCAAGTGCCACATGTGTATGTAGTTCTATTTCCTGTGCAGTCCTTATCAAGCTAAACATGACTTTAGCAGCTTTATCATAAGCATTTTTCATTCATTTCATATGCCCATAGTTTCACATCAATACAATAAAACACATACAACAATTTTGTGTGTAGTAGTTCTTTTTGCCATGCAGCTCCTATCAATTAAACATGACTTAAGTGTCTTTGTCATAAGCATTTTTCTTGCATTTTGCAAAACTACCACTGCTACTGAAGTCGATTCCTAATATTTTAAACTGCTAAGAAACTTCAAGTGCTTTTCTGCTATTTTACATAATTATTACTGCTATTTTACATAATTTTTAGGAGATCTGTTTTTGGCCGAATATAAGTGGAAGGGGTGGGGGTTGAGGAGGAGGGAGGGAGAGGGGTTTTTTTTGTTTTTTTTTTTAAGCAATTCCAGCCAACAGACTTGGCTTCATTCAACTGCTTGGTGAAGGATTGACAAAGTTTGGATTCAACACTGTATAATTGTGGTGATGCTAACTGCCTCATTGTAGGTACAGCATTAGAAAAAGCCAGAGAAGTTTGTTTTCAGAAGAAAAGATCCTGCCTGTGGAAAAAAAAATTAGAATCTGCATTTTTTCGAGAGCATGTATGCATGTTCATGACACCCAACATCAGCAAAGAGCAAGTGATAGCTGCAGAAGAAAAGACCACTGCAATGATGCATGGTGGCGAGAACAAAGATTCCTTGGACAAGTTCCGACATGTGCGATACATGCAGAAACCAGCTACTTCTGTTATCATTACACCCAAACAAACTGCCCCCAACATCCTCAGCTGCAAAGTTCCATTCTATGAGGACCTATTTCCAGGTCCACGAATGGTTGCATTTAAATTCACATAGTTTACACTTAGAAACCCCAGGACTGGAGATGGGAAATAAAACATGGAGTGATGTTTCCAATGTGTAAAGATATTTATGTAGCCCCTGAAGCTCTTCTGTATATTGTAAGATGTCTTTAAAAAAATGTAAGATGTCATTGTCTGACTGAAGGCTGAACATGCTGTAAACATGGCCTTGTGTCTTCAGTTACCCATGGGCAATGCAGAAGGCAAAGCTGCACACATTCAGGGTTGCTGAAGTTCCTGGACTATCAGATTAGGAAGACACACTGCACAGTTCATGCTAAGATGCTGGATATTTACATTTTGTTGAATTACCATCTTCATAACACTGGAACTGAATCTGTGAACATCTGTTAGAGATGTTACAAGTGATTTTGTGAACCAATAATTTAATCATTGCAAAATGGTAAATATTTTTTCAAGCACCTCTTAAATGTAGACAAATTGAGAAATAGAGTAGTTTTGGTAATGAATACAAAGCTGACAAAGCCTATTAAACTAAGAAAAACATAACCAAGATGATTGCCTGTTGCCAGTAGTTTTGTATTGACTGAAAATTGAGCTTTGTTTGAACACTTGGGTCACTATTTTAGGGTGGGTGGATAAGCAAATAAGTTATAACGACAACAGCATGTATCAAACATCATGTTCTTTGCATCATATGAATGCATTTTTGAGTATTTGAGATTATCACACTTTCGATGATTGCTGCCTACAGTAATTTTGCTGCCTACAGTAATGTTATCTGTAAACTTTTCTCAAATTTGCTAACTATAAGTGCAATTACATTAGTTTTCCCCCAGTAAAAAGGAATTGGGTCGTCAGAGTATAAAAGTTTTAGTTTAGAAATGTAATTTATGCAAGCCTGCTTCAATTAAGTGTAAAAATTCCTGACTGAACAGCCAGAACAGCTTGCAAAGCAGGCAAATGGGAAATACCGTTTCAGCTCAGCTGCACTGCACCTACTCTTCTCAAACACGAATTAAATCTTACCCCCCCTACTATTTTAAAAAAAAATTAAAATCATTTGGGATGGTCAAGTACACCCACCAAAACATTAAACAAGTGAAAAAAAAATTGAAGCAATTACTTTTTGCCAGAGCCCTTTTTTGGCAAAATTTTCCTGGACTAGTTAGCGACGTTTTTCCTATTATTATTATTATTATTATTATTATTATTATTATTATTATTATTATTATTATTATTATTATTATTATCATTATTATTATCATTATTATTATCCCCCACAGTGAAAGAGAATGTCCGAAATGTAGTTCTAGAGATCTGAAAAAAAAAACACCTGTAACGGGCAGGCCTATACATTTTTTTTCCTTTTTCTTTTCTTTCTTTTTCTTTTTTAAGGGGTGTTGATAGATATATCTACTAAACTTTAAATTTTTTTTATAACATCTACCAAACTTTTTTTTTCTAAGTCATTGTAATGTTAGCTGTGTAAAACGCAGATGCTCTTTAGCGGCAATAACACACACCACTGTTACAAATCCCATATGTTATTTGAAATGAACAGGAATTACGCCTATTTTAAAACAAAAAGTTTTTTTTGTTTTCATGTACACATGTATGTTTTCCGATGTATTAATCTTTTTTTTTGTCAATCATATGCTTCATGTATTGTATTGTATACCACTTTAAGTCACAGTAGATTTCTCCGCGTGAAGTTCGGGCTGATCTGCCCGGGTAGAGCGCATCGCCACAAGAGCTGCGCCACTTTTTTTTTCTCTTTTCCTGTATGCAGGTGTATTTGTTTACCTATCAAAGCAGCTTACAAAAGATGTTTCCATCTTTGCATAATTTTAATCATGTGTAAACTGTGTTGAATTTCGTTATCTCTGTTTGCATTAAATGCTCAAGGAAACCCTTTTACAAAAGAATCTCAGTGCAAGGGAGGCAACCCATTTTTTTAAAAATCCAAAAATAAACCTCACGTGACGATGACAAAGTGACGTCACTAACAACATTACATGCGTACCAAAATGGCGACAGGAGCAGACACAGTGGTAGCAGATGCAAGTTCTGCTTCGCAACTAGAAGACGACAAACTTCCCCAGGAGGGTGAATTTGTGGGGGCAACGCTGCAAATTGAAAGCGAAACCCGAAATGCTACTGAACCTCCTGAAGTAGAGTTTGCTGGTCCCGGATTTTCCCGAGATCGGCCCGGAAGTGTTATTGGTCGTCAAAGCGTCCGCAGCACGAGCAGTCGAACTTCTAGAAGGCCAGGTGTTGTGAAATCCGACGTTTCTGCTAAGACGTTCTTCAGTTACAAGGTAGGCTTGTTGTTGTGTTCGAAAAAAAAATACTTTGAGCTAATCTTGGCTGTGCGTGCCCAAACATGCACGTATGCATGCATACGCAAATGGTCACAAACATACATTGTAGAGTGATAGCATACGCAGTGACTAGGCTGATAGTAATACACGCACGCATGCACGCACACACTGCGCGCGCGCGCACGCGCACACTGCGTGCGCGTGCACGCTCACACACACACACTCTCTCTCTCTCTCTCTCTCTCTCTCACACACACACACACACACACACACACACACACAACACACACACACACACACACACAAACACGCACACACCACACACACGCACACACACACACACACACACACACACACACACACACACACAGAGAACATCTTGCACACGTTAAATCCTGTTCCGCTTTTGGTAAGAGTAGGCCATCGTGTGCCTGTGGGAACAGATAAAAAGATTTACAAAAACCCATACACACAGGGACTGGATGTAGAAAGCACATGAGTGCTTATTCCATTATCATTGATATAAAAGAATAAATAAAAGAACAAATAAAAAAAATAAATGAATAAACACTCACATATACACACAACATGCATGTGGTACATACATGAATTATGATGTAATGTATATATATATGTAATGTTTACTGTATACATGTACATCCACATACATGTACACACATATTCAGATATTGTGTGTACTCTTCCTTTCTTCTCTGTGCCTGGTCTTCTCCTGTGCAAAATGCAATTTTGCAGGAACTCTGCTCGTTGTTCCCAATGACATATTCTTATTCTGACTTCAGAGCAGTTCATTTCATTGTACAGATTGCACGCTAGGTATGTTTGTGCATCTGTAACTCACAAAACGGTGACATGAATGCAGGATTGTTTAATCTGTATACACTATAAACCAGGGAGTTAAGGCACTGGCAGGTCTGCGCTTGAAGTTGGCCTGGAGATAGTAAAACTCCCCAGTAAAACTCCCCAGCCTCAATTCTTTACACATGGCTGCCAAGATTCAAACCCATGACTTTCTGTCATCATACACCCAGCAGGATTGAAGTCAAACAGTCTTTAACCCTTTGGCTGTAGCGTCTTCACACTCACATGTAACATTTGATGTGTCCATATACATGTACACACACACACACACACACACACACACACACACACATACATAGTGACACCAGTGAGTCGAGTGACACATACATGTACACATGTGCACACATGTGCGCACGCGCGCACACACACACACACACACACACACACACACACACACACACACACACACACACACACACACACACACACCACAGAGTGACACACAGGTATTATGTAATTCTATTTATAAAGGAAAGTGCTTTGGACATTTTGTCAGAAACTTAAGTTAAACTGATCAGTGGATCCACTGGATGCTTTTGAAATTAATGCAACATTAAAAAGTTACAGCTTCCTTAGAAGTATTATTACTAAAAAAGTAATATTAGATAGTGCCTTGTCTTAGTTATATGTATAAATACTATTGTATAGTTTATATAATATATTTTTCAAGTGTGATCCACATATTGAATTCTGAGAAAACGAAAATGTAACTTGTACTTGTCTCAACTCTCATTCACTATCTTGTGTGAGCACATTAGTTTCCAGTGTCCTGTGTTCAAGTGTTTGTTATTCTTTATGCTGGGCATTGACAAAGAGTTACAGAGTCTGTTGAAATACATGGTTTTTATGGATACGTAAAGAAAGGTTTTTCACATAGCATAGGTCATGCTACAGTCCTTGCCATTCATTTGTTCATATTGTAGAATGTAATTGTTCAGGCCGTTTGCCTTGGATAAATATACTTAGCTGGGTGGAGCCTATGTCTGTCCAAATTGCTGATTGCATCCTGGGTATGTTTGTGTCATCCATGCCAGCAGCTTCACCTGGTCTACCTATAGTTTATATTCCTGTCTATGTTACATAATTATGATGGAAATGTCGTTGAGTGTGTGCAGGATATCATACCTGTGTTTGTAAAGTTTATTTTACGTACAGAAGATTAGTTCATTGTACTTTTATAGAGGAGGAGTTAATCAATCCAGGCAAATCCAGGTTAGGGACTAAGACAGTAAGAGGGTTAATTAAGAATGTTGTTTGATCATGCTCTTTCAGGAGAATGCTTTCCAGCAAGCTGTCGACAAGGTCAGTACCATCATCAAACCGGAACTGGACGGAGAACTGTTGGGAGCCTGGCTGCTTACAGAGTGAGTATAGTAAATTTATATTAAGTTATCTGTATGCTGTGCATTAATATGATGCTGTGTTGTGTTCTGTAATGTTGTGTTGTGTTGTGATATTAATATGTTTTGTGGTAATGTTCTGTGCATGTATACTGTATGTGTTAAGCTGTGCTTGTGCTGAGCTTTAATGTTGTGGTATGGTGTGGTGTGGTGTGGTGTGGTGTGGTGTGTTGTGTGGTGTGGTGTGGTGTGGTGTGGTGTGGTGTGGTGTGTGTGTGTGTTCGTGTGTTCGTGTGTGTGTGTGTGTGTGTGTGTGTGTGTGTGTGTGTGTGTGTGTGTGTGTGTGCGCGTGTGTGTGTGTGTTGCCCGCGCACGTGCGTGCGTGCATGCGTGTGTGAGTGCATGCGTGCGTGGGTGCATATTTATTTTTTATTGTATTCTTTTATTTTGAGGATAATGAAATAAGCACTCATGTGCTTTTTTTTTTTTAACATCCAGTCCCTGTATGTATGCAGTTTTGTACATTTTTTCATCCATACCCACCGGCACACAATGGCCCACTTCTTCAAAAAACTGAACAGGTATTAACATGTGTGCAGGATGTACTCTGTGTGTTTTGACATGAGATCCTGGTTTAATTATAGTCTTATGCGACAGACTTTTTAGGGGAGTGGAGTTGGCACTCATGTTAACTCTGGGTAAAATATCCCCTGTGTGTGTGTGTGTGTGTGTGTGTGTGTGTGTGTGTGTGTGTGTGTGTGTGTGTCTGTGTCTGTGTCTGTGTGTTAGTGTGTGTGTCACTGTGTGTGTCACTGTGTGTGTACCTATGTCACTCTGTCACGTCTGTATTTGTGTGTGTGTGTGTGTGTGTGTGTGCGTGCGTGCGTGCGTGCGTGCGTGCGTGCGTGCGTGCATGGGTGCACATGATGCCATTAAACTGATATTGATAAGTGCATGCATTCATGCATGTGTCTGTATTTTTTTTTCTACTTATTTTATTTTATTTTTTAACCAGATATGCATGATTTTATTCCACTATCTAATACACACATATTTCTGTATAATTTATCAATTTACAAACCTGTGAATACATTGACTGGCAGGCTATTCTTCTGTGGTGCTGTAGAGCTTGCTGTCCTTTCTGTTATCATTATTTTGCTACTCACACATGACATAGTTTATATATGAGACTTGTTTGGTGTTGTTTCAATGCTGTCATAAAACTGCCCATTCTCACAGAGCTATCAAGTCAAGTCAATTCAAGTCAAGTCAAAATTTTATTTCCAGATGGTACTTTGAGTTAAGCAATAAATTTGTTTTTTTTTCATCAAGCCATCTATCTAGCAAAAACAACAAAAACAGCAACAAAACCCAAACAAAGCAACAACAAAACAACAAAAACAAACCCCTAAAAGACCACTTTAACAAAATGATATATCCAATCCATAACACTCAAACCAACCAAAAACTTCAAACTGACAACTCACCCATAATGACAATGATAGCGTAGATGAGTTGTCTAGAGGTAAAGCATGCATAGACAGCAAGAAATTGTGGGTTTGATTTCTATCAGAAACTAACCCCCCCCCCCCCCCCCTCCCATCGTTTAGGTAGCCACATTCTGACTTCGGGGATTTCAGTTTTTGTTTGTTTTTCATTTAAAGTCTGTTCACTCTAGGTGATATTAGACTTAAACAAGCATTAGAAGTAGCTAAAACAAGCCCAACAAATAAAACAAATAAATTCAAAAGAAAACTATAACAGAACATTAATAGCAGACCGAGAAATAACTTTAGCAATATCAACAATTTCTGGTCTACGAGTGCGTAAACCCACAGATTCCCTTTTCAGATAGATCTATACCAGGTTTTTTATATAATAATGTCAAGATAGGGCAATCGAAAAGAATGTGTTCACATGATAAAGAGTGAGAACAAGCACATACCACATTTTGGGAATACTTGGTTTTCCATGAGTTTAAAACGCAGCTTATATATATTAAATTTTAAGTGTGTCTTGGGCAAGACCCCAGCTCAGAATTTTCTCATAGATATGTTATTTTTATTTATTTATTTTTTATTTTATTCTTTTATATCAAGGATAATGGGATAAGTGCTCATGTGCTTTTTTTCATCCAGTCCCTGTGTGTATGCAGTTGTGTGAATATTGTCATCTGTTCCCACCGGCACACAATGGCCTACTCTTACGAAAAGTGGAACAGGATTTAACATGTGCGCAAGATGTTCTGCGTGCGTTCACAATGTTCTGACCACTAGGCTATCCCGTCCCCCAGATAGATAGATAGGATGAATGTATATGCTTCACTAATGTCCTGCCTGTGTGTGATGTCAGGATTGACCACTGGGACATGGAGAGGGAGAAGATTGTGCTGCTGACGGCCAGCTCCATGTTCACAGTCAAGTTCAACTTCATCACACAGACCCTGCTGGAGTATCGCCGCATCATGCTGCACATCATCGACACCATCCTCGTCGGGGATTTCAAGTACCCCCCCAACTCTGTCATGTTGTAAGTTTTGATTTCATTTCTCTCGACTCTGTCATGTTGTAAGTTTTGATTTCGTTTCTCTCAACTCTGTCATGTTGTAAGTTTTGATTTCGTTCTCTCAACTCTGTCATGTTGTAAGTTTTGATTTCGTTTTCTCTCGACTCTGTCATGTTGTAAGTTTTGATTTCGTTTCTCTCAACTCTGTCATGTCACGGCTTCTCATAGCGGTCTCTTTAGTTCCCCGCTCAAAGTTCATGACCCGCAGCTGGCAGGGCGTGGATATAAATAAACGGGCAAAAGGAAAGACGGCAGTAGCCGCTTGCACTATAGCCGTGTTCAGCTGTAAATTACCTTTGCTTCTTTCATGCATTGTTTCGCACAATGAATCGTCCAAAAAAAAAACAAACAAAGCTATCTTTAAAATGAGCTTTGAACAAGCTTTCTTTTGACACCAAACTCCATATACTTTCTTTCATACTGTTTGACGTGACAGCAGTCAAAACATAGATAAAGGTAAACAGTATAGGGTCTGGCAGAAACACAATCACAAAAATCAGACATTCTTAACTCTCTCTCTACAAAAGCAGACATTTATAATATACAAACAATGAACAGAGAGAAAACATGGAACAAGTCTGCATGCAGACTAGTTGGGTTTTTTTGTTCAGTGATCTACAGCATGCCAAACAACGATTCATAACAATGTGTGTGTGTGTTGTTCAGTGATCGTCAGCACGGAGGGATTCAGATCCGCTGGGCCCAAGGCACGGAGTTGTCGTTTGGACAGAAGTGGAACCCCTGGTGTTCGGATATCCCCTGGGTCACCCTCGCCCACCATCCTGTCATCTACAACCCCAAAGAGAACGAGACCGCCACTTTCAATGTCGACGAGTTCTACGAGTCTCTTCTTCAGGCTGCCTCCAAAGTATTTGAAACCCGACGACCTAACGAGAAGGTAAGACGAGGCTGTTTGGTTTCTGGTTATTTGTCATGGGTTTATCATGGCTTGACCCTGGCAAAATTCTGTAGAAGAAAGCCACTCTGATAGGGAAACACATACAGTTGCAGACGGGAAAAAGAAGAAAAAAATGGGTAGGGCGCTGCACTTGTGGCGATGCGCTCTCCCCGGGGAGAGCAGCCCGAATTTCATGCAGAGAAATCTGCTGTGACATAAAGTAGTATAAATAAGTAAATAAATTAATTAATTAATTTAAAAAAAAAGAAATTTCTTGTAAAGGGCTTGTATGGTCTGTAAAGAGTTTTAAGAGATTATGATTTTTTCCCAATTTTCATTTCAAGGCTATAAAAGTGATTACAAATCAGATGAGTGCTTTGCTGTCCTTGATTTTAACTGTTAACCTGCCTTTTGCATTTTTCGAAGAACATAAGCTGAAGGCCTACTGGCACTGATAGGGTTAATGAGTATGATAATTTGGGTAGTTTTAGAGGTTTGATATTCTTTTTTTTTGGTTTGTATTTTTTGTTGGGTTGGATATTCTATATCATTGTCATGTGGGTTTTCACAGAGTGCATGGTTTGGATGATTTCAGATCAACGTTGTGGAAACTCCCATCACCATAGAGAGCTACCTCAGCGTTCCCTCCTTGGTCTATAACCAGAGTGCCATGGGGTTTTTCCGCGACCGCAACGGAATGTGTTTCTGAGACCAGTGTCTGGAGCAAAAGACTTGACATGCGTGAAATGGTCTGTTTAGCTGCCATAGCCCTGTTGTTTTCCGTGTTTGTGTATTTATTTCTTTGTTTTTTTTCACTGTGATCACTTTGTGGAGATCTGTTGGGATTTTAGAGAAGCTGTTAGAAAAGGTGCAACTTGAATTTGTTAAATCGTAAAGTTTCAAAATCCGCCATTTCCAGGGTATTATTTGCTCAAAGGTGTTGAAGCGGTTTATTTGTTACACTTAAAACATCAAAAGTCTTTTTCTTTGTCAATGGACGTTGTCAGCTTGGAATTTAAATAGTTGCATTTGTTTTCTTTAAAAAGCTGATAGTTACTTTTTAGATGTTTAGCTAATCATGACATCATTCTATTATTGTGTCAAAACCGCCTCAATACTTTCAGTATTTTGAAGATTCTGATCTCTTAGCTTGTATTCAATTTTTGTTGATTGGTTCTGTTGATGGCTAAGGCACTTTCATTCATGGAAAAAATTCGTGTTGAATTACTGATTTTTTTTTTTTAATAGGAAAATGCAAGTGTTTATCAGTCTGTTGCAAAATTTGCTCACAATCTTAGACCATATGTTTTGCTAAAGTTTTCATTTTTAAAGGGGTAGGGGGAATGCCTGTCACCAGTACAAAGCAAAACCATGTGTTATTATGAACTTCAAAAGAGATTACTTCATAATGTTGTCACATACATACTTGAAAGCTCAACTGTTCTCAATTGCCACTATTTTCACAGGTTTAGGTTTTTATGTTTTGCCTTCATTGTCACTCTCAAAGTCTTCAATTTGCATGTCAGAAGTAACACACTGAGGACTTTAAGAGTTAAATAAAGAAGAAGGGGAAAAAAAGGCAAACCCTCGCTTGAAACCAGATCAGCAACATGGCAGGAGGGAGATTGTGTTTTTCATTTGCTTTTTTCGTGACATCAGACTTGTCCCATTTCAGTTTTCGGGGCTGTGGTAGCAGTGCAGAATTTCAGCAGGAGGGGAGAGGAGGAGGGTATAGGGAAGGTGGTGGGGGGTGGAAGGGGAAAGAGGGTGTCGGTGAATTTAGTTCCTTGTATAAATTTCCTTTCTTGCTGCAAATGTTCAGCTTGTGACTGGTCACATGGGTTGCCTCAGTGTGTGTGATTTTTTTGGGTCTTTTTTTTTTTTTTTTTCTGTTTGCTGTTATATTGTGTAGGTGGCTTTTGTGTGTGTGTGTGTATGTGTAATGTGTGTGTGTGTATATTATATATATATATATATATATAATGTGTGTGTGTGTTCTGTCTGTCTCTGTCTCTCTGTCTATATATATATATTATATATATATATATATAGCTCTTTGGGAAGCAAAATAAATCTTATGATGTTGCTTCTATGTCCTTTTTTAAGATCCGGCTGTGAGTACCAGATTTTGTACAATGGGAAGTGAAAAAAAAACCCTTTTGATTGTGAAGGATATATACAAGATTCTTTTTTGTTTTCATTTTGATAAAATGTTTGAAAATTTGTTGATGGTGGTTTTTATCAAAAAGAATGTTTGACAATGCGACATTGTCATTCATTGTTCAGGTGTTAATGTGCTTTTTTTTGTTTGTTTTTGTTTGTTTTGATGTTGATGGTGTTTTATAACAACAGATAGCCAGAGTTTTTCTAAGTTAAGCTATGAATATTAATGAAAATTTTTTTTTCATTTTCTTTTTAAGATTAAAGTGTTTGAAAATTTGACAGTACTGTTTTTTGTTGTTGTTTGCTTGTTTCTTTCTGTAATTTGTTGTTGTTTGTTATTGCTTTTTATGATGTTACATTAAACAATAAGCTAGAGAGAGGGTGTTTTTTTTATATAAGGGAGACAACCTGCATAATTTGCTTTGTTGATGCATGAATTTGATGAAACATTGAACATGACAATGCTCAGAAAAGATGAGGTGCTGATTGAAGCAAAGGCATGTTTTTGATCATTCCAGTCCCATAATCATGTATTTTAAGATTATCATAATCATGTAAGATAATCATAATCGTTTGTAAAATGATGTGGGATTCAGAGCAGACATCATCATTTACAGAATTATGTGAGAGAACAGAGCTGGCATAATTGGTGATAAAGATTAGATGAATGGAGCCGACATAGTTAGTTATAGAATCAGGTAGGTGAAAACCCCCCCAGACATAATCATATGATTAGGAGGGATATTAGAGCAGACATACCTGGTTATAAAACTAGGTGGGATGATAGAGCAGACATAATTAGATGAGGTATTAGAGCAGGTGTAATTAGTTATAGAATTAGGCAGAATATTAGAGCACACATCAATTATTTGAGTATACATGATTATCAATAAAACTAGGTGGAATATTAGAACAGACACAAAGAACGAAAAAAAAAATTAGGTGGGGGTATTAGAACAGACACAAACACTTATAACATCAACAGGGATATCAGAGAAGACATAAATGGTTGTAAAACTGGGTGAGAGATTAGAGTAGAAGAGATCATTTTTATTGCTCATTCGTTGTGTTTTTGGTTTGGGAGTCACTTTTAGACTGTTGCTAGAGAGGGAGCTACTGACAATGAATGGCAGATTGCAAGACCGTCTGTGTGTTGCTGTTTGTAGGTGTGAAAGAGTGGCGAGCGAATCTGTGTCCTTAGCCAGTGCTGATGGCTACTAAGAAACTTGCTTTAAAGCATTTTGTCTTTGTTAGTGGTGTTTTCGGAAATCTATTGGAGTCAGTCAGTGTTGTAAAAGGAGATCATCATTTCAAGATGAGAGATTATGTGTGTGCACATTGTGTGTGTACCTAAGATCGCGCATGTATGTCTGAGTGAATGGGTGCACATAAAATTTGAATGTAAAAACTTTTCAGATTTTTAGAAGAATTTATCATTTTCTGCTGATTTTTGTTTCTGAAATCCTACAGAAAAAAAATCTGGTAAGGTTTTGATTTTGCGAATGGTGATATAGTTTGTGTTCTGGTTAATTGTGAGAAACGGTGATTTGTGAACAAAACAAAGGGGTGTGAAATAAATCTGTAAGCTTGGAGCATAATCACAGCAAGTGAATGGGTAACGATTATTTCTCGTGTTTGTACATCTTTCCCCTTTTTTTGCCATACACGCTTTCACAGCAAAGTGTCTTTTCCATATTGTCACCAAGAAGTGGTGGTTTCCATCCAACTTTTCCTTGGATTGATTGTTGAATTTGAGAAAGTAAATGCCTTTCCCGTTTCCTCATTCCCCATTTTACTTGTTACGCATTTTTCAACTTTTTTTTTTAATGTGTTGTTTTTCATATGTAAAACCTGGCTGGTCACATGAATTTCTTGTGTTTTTTAAGAACATCGTGTGAGTTGTGAAAAAAAATGTTTGGAAAATTTGGTGTGTGTGTGTGTGTTTGTGTTTGTGTGTGTGCGTGCACGTGTGTTTTTGTGTGAGCGCGTACTTGTGTGTGTGTGTGAGAGAGAGATTGTGTGTGTGCGTGCTCATGTTTTTGTGTGTGTGCATATGTGTGTGTGCGAGAGAGATTATGTGTGTGCACATTGTGTGTGCACCTAAGATTGTGCATGCATGTCTGAGTGAATGGGTGCACATGTTGTTTTGGTTTTGTTTTCCTTGACTCAGAAAGAGCAAGCTGGCAAATAAAGTGAGCAGAATGGACAGCATATTTATTGAAACTACAGCAATGATTGGAGTGTGGTGATGAATTTTGGAATTGTGAGTGAAATTGCATTTTGATTACCATGGTTAGCATTGTGTTTTACTTTGTTTACATGGGGAGGGGATAGCTCAGTGGTCACAGCACTCTCCCCAAGCTAAGGTTAAGCAGCATTGAGCGTGGTTACCAAGGGGATGGGTGATCGTTAACACACCTTGGCTTCAATACAGTTCCCCAGTTCACCCAGCTGTAAAAGGGTACCTGCCCTATTAAGGGTCAGGGAAGGTAAAGCAACGAGGGAGAGGAGATGGGCTCCACCCTCAAAATGCTGGCCCCTGGAGAAGCTGAGGTCTCTGATATCTCATTCACCTGTGACCGCATAAGTTATGGGACATCTTTACCTTTTACTTGATTAATTAAGATTAGACTAAGCATCACAAGTTGAATTAATCTTTGTCTCAGCCGTAATTTAGACACAAATTTTACACCTGACAAAACTTCTTTAAAAACAACAACATACTTTTAAAATATGTACAAAAACAGGGAAAAGTTAGAGAGAAATATTACTGCAACATGTAAAGAACAGGATACGGAAGACATATAAGTAAGCCATAACTCAAAAGAAAGCTATGTTTGGGTAACACTTTGTCGCTTTCCCTAGTCATTGTACTTGGATATTAGGCATGAGGAGTTTGTTCCTTTCGGACTGAGAAAGCTTTAATGATGTGTTTGTCCCTTAAGCATTCCAAGGGTTTTTGTTCATTTGAAAATACACCAGGTGTAAAAAAACAACCCCAAACAACCCCCAAAACAAACAGTCCCCCCCCCCCCCCCCCCCAATAAAAGGAACCAACTAATGCCAACACCTTTTGCCTTCTCCCATTTTTTTTTTTTTTTTTTTACAAACCACTGATTAGCATTATGAAATCAGAATGCTGTGTGAAGTTCTTTGTGAATATCCAATTTTGAGGTGAAATCTTTTTGGAAATCTAGTGAATAGTTTCTTGATTAATTTTTGGCAATGTACTGGAATAGATTGGCTGTGCATTCACATTCCCTTGTGCACACACACTCACACACAAAGTTCTGCACATATATGTTCTCTCTTCTACCCCAACCAAAGTCATACACAGCACTCACTATCCGATATTGTCATTGTTTTTTAGTGAAAATATTGTAGACATAAATGCATGCACAAACACCCACAAACAGACAGACAGACAGACAGACAGACAGCTAGATAGACAGGCACACACACACACGCACCACGCACCACACACACACACACACACACACACACACACACACACACACACACACACACACACACACATACACACACACATGTTAAATCCTGTTCTGCTTTTCGTAAGAGTAGGCCATTATGTGCTGGTGGAACAGATGACATTTGCAAAACTGCATACATACGGGGACTGGATGTAAAAAAGCACAAGAGTGCTTATCCCATTATCCTCGATATAAAAGTATAAAATAAATAAAATAAAATAAAATAAACACACACATATATGTACACTCGTCCACCCCAACTAGTCACACACTGCACCGCACAAAGTTGCACACTGCATATAATATATTGTTTTCAGTGTTTACACATGTGTGTGTATGAATGTTAATGCAAGCACACACACCACACACACACACACACACACACACACACACACACACACCACACACACAAAAAAAAAAAAAAAAAAACACAAAACACAAAACACACACAAAACACACACACACACACACACACACACACACACACACACACACACACACACACACACACACACACACACACACATTGTTGTTATTTTTGTGTTTGCACATGTGTGTATTATATGAATGTTATTGCAAGCACACACACACACACACACACACACACACAAAACACAAAACACAAAACACACGCGCACACACATACAGACACACACACACACACACACACACACACAAAGTGCATTCTTTATATTAAGTCTGAATATAGATATTCTATAGATGGTGTTTGGAAATGTTATTATGACCAACAGAGTTTTCTGTAAGTTGTTCATAACTCCTTGTAAGGACCATTTACACCCTAATGATATTTTGAATGATTATGTTCATATTTCTTAAAAAAAAAAAAAGAACAACCAAAAAAACCCCAATAATTTTATATGTTTACGCTGTAAAAATTTTTTTAATTGTATATGTGGTGTGGTGAGGTTGACTTTTGTGTTTTGTTTTTTTAAAAATGAATTTTGATAAACTTGAATGTGTTTTTGTTGCAGTGTTACGTGAATAATCACGAGGTTTAATTTTATTCTGTTGTGATCATGTTGTTGCATGTATCTTTACATTTTGACATATAAAGACATGTGTGCATATGGTATGAAAGGATCACACACACCTACACACACACACACACATTTCTATACTTTGTTGTTTTCTTGATTTAATATCACTTTAAACGGAAGGATGTGAAACTGAAAAATAACCGTCAAATTCATTGTTTCCTAAGTTTTTTACAATTTCAGTCCTTTTTTCTATCTTTATATACAAATGGCCTGGTAACATTTAGATGTGTGTGTGTTGTTTGCTTATTATATGCCTGCATTTACCCTAATGATATATTTCATCATGTATCAACCATCCCATGTTTTTTTATTTTTTTATTACCTGCAGTGTGTGATTATCGGTTGCTGTGTGTTTTTGTCATATTTTGACCTCAGAAACCTGTGATTTGTTCTAAGCAGGTTTTTGTGTTGACGATGACCTATCAATGTAGTGCCAATGATGAAAATATAGAGGACAAGCTAGACGTTAGTGGACAGTAAAAGGTGGGTCAGACAGTAGGCTAGCTGCATGCATCAGGTGACTGGCCCCAAGACAGAATGACCTGGAGATTCAAAGCACATCAACCTCAGCTTGGGGATAGCTCCTTATCCAAAAAAAAAAAGAAGAAAAAAAAAAAAGTTCCTTATCCTAAAGGTAATTTGTATTGGAGTAGAAGAAAAAAAAAAGCTCCTTATCCTAAAGGTAATTTGTATTGGAGTAGAAGAAAAAAAAAAGTTCCTTATCCTAAAGGTAATTTGTATTGGAGTAGAAGAAAAAAAAAGTTCCTTATCCTAAAGGTAATTTGTATTGGAGTAGAAGAAAAAAAAAAGCTCCTTATCCTAAAGGTAATTTGTATTGGAGTAGAAGAAAAAAAAAAGTTCCTTATCCTAAAGGTAATTTGTATTGGAGTAGAAGAAAAAAAAAAGCTCCTTATCCTAAAGGTAATTTGTATTGGAGTAGAAGAAAAAAAAAAGTTCCTTATCCTAAAGGTAATTTGTATTGGAGAAGAAGAAAAAAAAAAGTTCCTTATCCTAAAGGTAATTTGTATTGGAGTAGAAGAAAAAAAAAAGTTCCTTATCCTAAAGGTAATTTGTATTGGAGTAGAAGAAAAAAAAGCACACACCTGAAAACATGAACTGACATAACAAAGAATTAAATGATGATGATGATGATGATGATGATGATGATGATGATGATGATGATGATTATGATGATATATGGAATTTATATTGTGCTAAATCTTGTAAAGCAAACAAATCGAAGCCCTTACTAAATGTTAATCTAAGAAGGAAGGTGGCAGGATGGTTACAATGTCCACCTGCCTAACAAAAAAACCTCTGGGTTCGATTCGCAGCCTCGCCCTTTCTTCTGAGTTTGACATAAAAAATGAACTGAATGTCAAAGTCCTTGAGATGAGACTATAAATGGAGGCCCTGTGTGCAAACGCATGCAGAATATCTTGGGCATATGTTAAAAACGTGTTCCGCCTTTCGGAAGAGTGGGCCATTTAATGCCAGTAGGAATCAGTGGATAGCCAAATTTTTTAAAAATCAAAAAAAGGTATGCACACTGATGTCATGTTTAGGCATCATTCTGAAGTTGAAATGTGGCCGCCTTAATGGTAGTGGAAAAAACGGTCACATAATAATATGTAAAAATTGCACCATTGGTAAACCTCATAGCTCTAACTGAGGAGCCGCCCTCACACACACACACACACACACACACACACACACACACACACACACACACACACACACACACACACACAAAATTCTGTCAGTTAAAAGCTTGAAGTGATGACTTATATATATATATATATATATATATATATATATACAGTGTTGATTCTAGGGTGCGCCCTTGCGGGATTCCCGCATTTTTTTCAACTTTGCCGCAAAATAATGTGACCAGTGCGCCCTAACGGACGCAAAAAAAATGTGGATAGCGCATATTTGAACAAACAGTGCGCCCCCGTAACTGCCGTTCGTATAGTTTTCGAAATAGCGCTACATGTGTTGGTCGTTACGTTGATACTCCAGGGACAGCAGGATGCACTGATTAGCGCCAACAGTCGTCACAACCATCGCAAAGTGGCTGGTCTGACGTCATTTCCCTACTCATTTACGTCATTACGTCATTTTCCAAAGGAGCCGTGACTCCCGAAACAAGTGACGTCATTGTGACAGAGATCGTTAGTGGTGTTAGTGGAAGAAGCAGCGTCCCAGCAGGGTTCAAAGCTGGTAGACCTAAGAGTTTTCAAGGCGGTTTTTCAGATCTGGCTAGACAAGTAGCCCGTGCTTGGCAACAATAATGATGGCATAGGGTAGACTATGGGCTGGATATCAAAAATGATTTTGACACACCCCTCTCTCTCTCTCTCTCTCTCTCTTCTCTCTCTCTCTCTCTCTCTCTCTCTCTCTCTCTCTCTCTCTCTCTCTCTCTCTCTCTCTCAGCATGGGAGGAAAAAGACTGATATTGGATTTCACCTCTTTTCTCATCTAGATCTAGATCTCTCTTTAACAGAAAATCTCTCTCTCTCTGTCTCTCTCTGTCTCTCTCTCTGTCTCTCTCTCTGTCTCTCTCTCTGTCTCTCTGTCTCTCTCTCTCTCTCTCTCCTCTCTCTCTCTCTCCTCTCTCTCTCTCTCTCTCTCTCTCTCTCTCTCTCATGGGGAGGGGGGAGGGCAAGACTTTGATATAGGCTTTTACCTCTCTTCTCATCTAGATCTAGATCTCTCTCTAACTCTGAAAGTGGAAATACAAAATTGACTTTGACCTTCCCCCCCCCCCCCCCCCCTCTCTCTCTCTCTCATTCTCTCTCTCTTTCTCTCTGCCATATGGGAAGAAAAGACAAGACTTAGATATTGGCTTTAACCCCTTTTCTCATCTAAATCTAAATCTAGTTCTCCCTCCAACTCTTAATGGAAATGACTTTTGACATCCCTTCCTTCCTCCCCCACCTCTCTCTCTCTCTCTCTCTCTCTCCTCTCTCTCTCTCTCTCTCTCTCTCTCTCCCCTCTCTCTCTCTCTCTCTCTCTCTCTCTCTCCTATGGTAAGGGGGGGGGGGGGGGGGGGAGTAAGACTGATTTTGGCTCTTGCCTCTTTTTTCATCTAGATCTAGCTCTGTCTCCAACTCTAAATGAGGAAATACAAATATGACTTTGACTCTCTCTCTCTCCCTTCCCTCCCCCCCCCTCTCTCTCTCTTTCTCCTTCCCTCTCTCTCTCTCTCTCCCTCTCTCCCTCTCTCTCTCCCCCCTCCCCCCACCCCCTCTCTCTTTCCTATGTAAGAAAATAATTTTACAGACCAGCTGCAATACATAAGGTGTATAAATCCTGTCTGCCTACATAACCATCCTGTTTGTTTTGTTTCTCGTTCTTGAAAAATAGCAGAAATCAGAGTACTAACGGTATTATGAGCAAATACTACTTACTACTTGTCCCCTTTTTTATGAAGAGAAAAGGGGGAGGGGGCAAATGCCCCCTTTTTTTCATTTCAGGGGGCCCTTGGGCCCCCTTTTTTGAAATCCTAGAATCAACACTGATATATATATATATATATATATATATATATATATATATATATATAAGCTCCCATAAATATATGCAATTTCTGTTTTTGGTTGAAAAGAAAAGCTGAACACATCAACTGACTTAAAACTGAACTAAATAATGGTTTGTGTTCTTTAGTAGCTTGAAGTGAATCTGTGATGAAGTAGGCTCCAGTGAATATGGTGTAGTTTTTGTGGTAGAACAACCTGGAAAGGAAATGGACTAAACACAGAGGACCTAGTCTGCTTATTGCTAGTTTGAAAGCTACTTTTTGCTTTTAACAAGGAAGTTGTGAAGTTACATGATAGTGCATATACAATTACATTGTTGACACGAATGAATGTATTACATCTTTTTTTTCTTTTTTTTGGTATAGAAATCAGTTTGAAGTTGGAATAAATGTTTTTGAGGTGCTCTGGTGTGTGTTTTCTTACTGTTATTTGCAGTTCATTTATTGATTTTCTGTGACTCAGAAATTAACGGAAACATTACCTGTCACACACACACACACACACACACAAAAGAGACAGTCGTGTAAAGAAATTAAGTAATTAACACTGAGTATGTCCACTTTGGAATGTACGCTACCTGATTAAAAGCTTTAGAAACCAACTTACAGCAACGCACCTTAGAAAGAAGGGTCAACACTTTCAATGCACAAGGTGGTGTGTTCCTTAGCCTAACACCTTGGGGGTCACCCAGGAGGTACAGGTTGTTTCTCTCACCTGGAAATCATGCTCAAGTCAGATGTGCTGGGCCTGACTTGTCAGGCGCATAACAGCACATACAGCTGCCAGTTTCCCCCAGTTTCAACTCCTCTCAGCTGCTTATTATCCCATCCCATCCCAGCCCTGCTTTGGCCAGCTGGTGCTATTTATAGCAGGAGCTGACCACACTTGGACTAGGTATAAGGAAGGAGCGCGCTATATTTAGCACTCTTGACTAGGCCTTACTGAGTGATGTTGGATTTGTGCACTGTGCAGCGCATTTTTGCTCCTATGAGATTTATAGTTGCTGTCTGAGCATTCGATAAAGATCACCTGGGAATCACTGTGAAAGCGTAAGCACATCTTAGATGAAAAGATCAGTGGTCTAGAGGTAACACGCCTGCCTGGAAAGTGAAAAGTCCGGGTCAGAAGTGTGCGGTGGTTTGAACCTCATTTGGCCTGAAACTTCTCCCTCATTCATTAGACCATGAGTGGTGGTCTGGATGCTAGTCTTTTAGATTAGACGATAAACCAAAGTCCCGTGTGCTACACAAAATTATTTAGCGCACATAAAATAACCCACGGCAACAAGAGGGTTGTCCCTGACAAAATAATGTAGAAAAAAGCCACTCTGATAGGGAAACAAATACAGTTGTAGACAGGAAAAGAAAAAAAAAAAAAAGTGGGCGATGGCTTCACTTGTGGCGACGCACTCTCTCTCCCCCTGGGGAGAGCAGCTCGAATGTCATGCAGAGAAATCTGCCGTGACTTAAAGTGGTGTAACTGTAAATGCATGGGTTTGTAAGAAATAGTATGGCTCAACAGGCAGCCATACTCTGACATAAGAAATTCTCAACTTGATTGCAGAATGAAAGTTGCTATGTTTTTTTGCATGTTATGGTGAAGACAATCTCCTCAAAATATTACAACAGATAACTTTTAAATGTAAACATTCACACTTTTTTTTTTTTTTTTACATTAATCATTAAAAACTGTCAAGATGGCACGTGCTTTGTTTGAAACTCATTATTTTTTGTTGTGCAAAATGTTACGAATAAACAAACAAAAAAAAAGTGATTTTGGGTCAATGAAAAAGTTTTGTGATAAAAGTAAAAAAAAAAAGAAAAGATATTGTTCAGTTTTATTGAATAATGTGTTGCTTGCAGAAATCTTGAGTTGTTGAGTGCTCTTTAACTTTCATGACAATAAACATGAAAGAAATATCATGAGTCAGTTTGCATTATTTAGCCGTTATGTGTCTTGTGCCGTTTCACTTTTGTATTTTGTTTTTATGTTTTTCATTTTGTTCTTCATTTTTAAAGCATTCAACTTATAGATTAAAAATAAAAGAGAGAGAGAGAGAGAGAGAGAGAGAGAGAGAGAGAGAGAGAGAGAGAGAGAGAGTGTTAGTTTTAATAGACATTCATTATAACCCCCCCCCCCCCAACCCCCCCCCCCCCCACAAACAAACCCCTGATAAAAAGAAGAAAAAAAGAAACAAAAACCAAAAGACCATCTCCTACCCCCCCCCCCCCCCCCCCCACACACACACACATATCAAGCAAACTGAAATACTATTTTGGAAGCAGTGAAAGTTTTATTGCAATAAAAACATATCAAAACATTGCATAATATAACAAGAGTATGAGAAATCTGATTAACAGTACAGCACAATAAAATGTCTTCTCTGGAAATAAAAAGTTTGAAAAAAATCTGATTAATAATAAACACACAAAAAAGTAAATAAGTAGCACCCAGACCACCATTCAAGGTCATGTGGATTGGTGGGGAAAGCTCGGGTTGAAACTACAGCATCTAGCTCTCCAGATGAGTGTGTTGTCTCTAGGACTACCGTCCAATCCAATCCAATCCAATCCAAAGATGTTGCTTAGAGCCCCGCTGACACGCACAGGCCATATCGGGCTGTCACCTCGTCACATTTTTCAAACTCGTATTAAAAGTGTGCAACTATATATAAACAGATGTGGGATAGTTTTGTGGTAAGGATCATTCTTTTCGCTGAATCAGGCTCGGTGTGGGCTCTAGGTTGAGCCTCTGTCCTCCTCAGAGGCTCCTGTATGCATTATCTATCCATCTTGCTCAAGACATTCAGCATACTCTACACAGCACCTTGGGTGGACACGGCCAGACAGTGAGGTTGTGTCCCCTGAAAAAAGGACGCTGCGTGACTTCTTCCTTCCACTGTGAAGGCGAAGTGTATGCAATGGAGGGTTTTCAACAACCACACAAGGAAACAGAGCATGCACAATTCGCAGGTGTGTCTCGATTTAGTAACACAACGCTGCGACAGGGCTCTGATCACATGGGAGGTAATCTACTTACCACCCCATCACATCCACCACCAGCCAACTTGTACCGCTCGTCACAGTACACTACATGACCAGCATATCTGATGCTCGAAGCCAGTAGCCCCTAACGATTGCCACCAAGTCTGGTGACAATCCCACTTGGGTATAATACAATCCCAGTTCTGACACCATTTGTAACACAAGCGGAGATCTTTGATCTCCTGTCTCTGACAGCACCTCAGGTAGATGGGCACAGCCAGACAGTTAGGATGTGGCCTCTAAACAGAGGCTGCATAAATTCTACATTTCACAGTAAAATGCAATGGATCGAGGGTTTTCACTGAACCACCACCCAGGAAACAGGGCATTGTACAATTCGCCAGTGTGTCTCGATTCAGAAACCCCATAGGGCCCTCATCGCATGGGAGGTGATCTATTTACAACCCCATCACATAAAGATATCACAGGACCGCATCTGCAAAGACTTACCCCACTATCTCGTAAACTCAATCCAATCCAATCCAATCATGTTTATAGCCCCACCAACCACACAGGCCATATAGGGGCTGTCACCTTGTCAATCTCGTAAGTTATCATCATTTTACCATCACAACTAAAACACCATAGCTACTAAGATCCATCCTGTGACATGGAACATTACCACTGAAATTCCATCTCTTGGCATTCTTAGTCTAGACAGTTGCCTGCTAACATTTTAAATGGTTAATTTTTTAGATCAACTTCTAGTTGATTACATTCAAAATACTGATGGATACGTGCCTAAAGCAAATAAAGGAAAGGTAAGGTAAAAGATAAAGGTGTCCCATGACCTATGAGATTCATTGGGGAGCGAGGCATCAGAGACCTCAGCTTCTCTAGGGGCCGGCATATTGAGTGGCGCCCATCTCCTCTCCCTTGCTACTTTACCTTCCCTGACCCTAAAGAGGGCAGGCATCATTTACAGCTGGGGACTGCACTGAAGCTAAGGTGTGCAAATGGTCACCCATCCAATAGGTAACCACACTCTATGCTGCTTAACCTTGGCTGGGGGAAAGCGAGTGCTCTGACCACTGAGCTATCCCATCCCAAAAAAGCCAAAAGTGCTCTGACCACTGAGCTATCCTGTCCCTAAAAAAGCCAAAAGTGCTCTGACCACTTGAGCTATCCCATCCCAAAAAAGCCAAAAGTGCTCTGACCACTGAGCTATCCCTCCCCAAAAGCCAAAAGTGCTCTGACCACTGAGCTATCCCATCCCAAAAAAGCCAAAAGTGCTCTGACCACTGAGCTATCCTGTCCCTAAAGCCAAAAGCTCTGACCACTGAGCTATTCCATCCTCCAAAAGCCAAAAGTGCTCTGACCACTGAGGTATCCCGTCTCCAAAAAAGCCAAAAGTGCTCTGACCACTGAGCTATCCCATCCCCAAAGCAAATAGATATTGATAAAAATTACCATGAGGCGTAGCGTTCACCGGTAATTAAAAACTACTCACAGAAAAGGAACACGGCATTCATCACAGAATGTCAAGCAGTTTGGAATGTCAAGCAGTTTGGAATAGCAACATGCTAACCATATCAATGTACAAAGCTAATGATACAATGGTACATAATTTTTCTGTGTTCACTGGCAATTTCTGACTTTTGTTGATTACAGTAAAATGGCTTTTACATGCCGAAACATAGTGCGATACATAAAATTTGCACCGGAAAAGAAACAAAGCACCCCCCCCCCCCCCAAACAACCCCCCCCCCCCCAACCCAACAACAAACACTCACACACACACAGATATCTATCTATCTATCTATCTATCTATCTATCTATCTATCTATCTAATCTATCTATCTATCTATCTATCTATCTATCTATCTATCTATCAAATCTCACCTTCCTATGGACACTAGCCAAGGCAAAATAATCAACTCAAGTGTGTGATGTGTGTGTGTGTGTGTGTGTGTGTGTGTGTGTGTGTGAGTGTGTGTGTGTGTGTGGTGTGGTGTGGTGTGGTGTGGTGTGGTGTGGTGTGGTGTGGTGTGGTGTGGGGTGTGTGTGTGTGTGTGTGTGTGTGTGTGTGTGTGTGTGTGTGTGCTTAGAATAAGCTGCACACACACAAAAATCACCTTACAGTTTGAGAAATCCTTCTCTGCTTTCCAATGAAGAAAAATGTGCCACTTGTTTTTCATCTTCTGCTATAATTATGCACTCATTCATCTGGTCAAATATCTGCATAAAGAAGGAAAGGCACTAGCATGTCTGCACATATAGACACAGATCCTGAATCAGAACATTCTCCATTATTGATGGATGAATTTGTTATCCAATGAAAACCCTTATGTGAGTTTTGAATTCTAACAACAAATATCCACCTTAGACAAAAAAGCCCTTACTCTTTAACCTGAAACTTTTTCACTTTAGCAGGTAACAAATACAATAGCTAACCTTTGTTTTCCATTTATAACAGTAAACTGTCCACTTTAATAAAATCCTCTTTTAACAGAACATTATTCATAAATCAGACACCCTCCTTCCCCAAATAAAAAAACAACAACAACAACCAACAAACCCCAAACAACCCAGCAACAACAAAACAATAAACAACAACAACAAAAACCCCAGCGAAAGAAAACTCAAAAAGAAAGTAAAAACCATTAACAGATATACAATATAACAACCCCACCCCCATGAAACTCGCCCCCACCCCCCAAAAAAACCAAAACAAAACACCCACACAACTCTACCCCCCCCCCCCAACCAAACACCCCCCACCAACAAACCCAACAAACAAAAAGTCCCCCCAAAAAAAACAACAACAAAAAAAATAACAAAACCAAACAACAAGTGCTTCTTGCGGGCAAAATCTTCAAATTCATGGTATGTTATGTTACATAATTGTTCAATAACGTGCTGCTCTTTGCATTCCATAAAAAAAATCTAAAATCACAGTCAAATAATGCATCACTGACAAGCAAAGCGTGTATGGATTTCTTTCAAAACCATATAACAAAAAGCAAGGATATGTTATCGGTATGTAACACTGAAAAGCACATATCGTAAGAAAAAAGAGCAAAAAAACCGAAGATGGCAGTAGATAATGTAATTAACAAAAAAAATCATTCGTCAAAAAAGAGAAAACAGAGGCAAGATGGCTTGAAAATCTAAAGGCTTAAAAATAATTGTTGTGGATGCTACAGCCAAGTGGTTAAGACCATTTGACTTCAACCCCAAGGGTCCATAAGTCGTGGGTTCGAAACCTCTGTAGCATCTGGTTAATTAGTCCTCTTCGTCCCGAACTGGGATTTGCCAGAATTAAATAATTGCCCCCCCCCCTGAATCCAGAACCGGGATTTGCCAGGATTTACACACAGTAGATTTCCATCCCGCTGTGACCATCACTAATTGCTACCACATGTCAAAGTTCTACCAGGCCAGAGGTACAAATCCTGCTGAGAGTCTGGAAGTAATTATAGCTGCGTTTCTGGCATGCGTACTTGAGGGAATTTGTGATGGAATGTGAAATCTAGGGGCAGTTTGTTGTACGAAGAATCCGAATGCAAGAGGGTTAAGGGTGGGGATTTTTACAATTCCCAAATGTAGATCTGCCAGTGCCTTAATTCCCTTAACATGTATACACATACAGAAGATCAAATGAGCACGTTAAAGATCCCGTAATTCATGACTGTATTTGGTGGGTTACAGAAACACAAAAATACCCAGCATGCATCCCTGAAGTTGAAATGCAGCTACCTTCGTGGTTGGCAAAAATGGTCGCATATGTAAAACCTCATCATTGGTGAACCTCACAGGTCTAAGACAAAAAAGGGAAAAAAAAAGGAAAAGAAAGGATGATTTTCAAAATGAACAAATTTGTATCATATACATAATCACCCCTTCTCTTCTGAACATATAAAGGCACACTGTACACAAAAACTGCTGTTGTGCATTTGCTATGGTACGGATGATACGGTCAACATGAAAAATTGACATGGCACGAAAGATCTGTTGAACTGTGGGCTCACCACAATCACATAAAAGTATTAAAAATATCATGAAAACATTGTCGCCATGTCGCCATTACAAAGAAATCATTAATAAATAAATTTTTTTCTTTTTTAAAACCTGGGAAAAACATCATAAACATATAGTAATCATATCACACAAAAAAGATCAAAATTAATATGCTAAAAAAAAAGCACCCACCTTTCTTGCAGTCATTCTGAAAGATCTTCACTCTCACTACTTTTTTCAGCTAGTAAGAATAAAACAATAGAAAAAAAATCCCAACAATAGAAACAATTTGAACAACAACAGGGAATAATTAACAAAAAAACCAAAAGAAATAAAAACATGAAAATGAAGCAAAAAAGAAACATACCTTGCTACGTCAATGTCGACAACAACAAAAATCTTTTTTTTTTTTAATTAATTTTTATTTATTTTTTTAAAGCAACAAAATCTTAAAAATTTCAAATGGGCCTTGTTGAATATTTCTCTTCAAGGCTTCTGAGTAAAGTTTATAATTGAAACGTGGTTGTTTCACACAAAAAAGTGATCATAACATTGTGGCAGACCCCCCCCCCCCAAAACAAAACCCCAAAAAACCAACCCAAACCAAACAAACAAAACTACAAACAAAATACTATGGCCCAAAGCATGCTAATGGTGACTTTTCTGATAGGAATGGCAGCAAATCTGGAAACAAACATCTACACTAAATGAACCAATAAATAATAGTTTTCCATTTACTGCGGAATAGTAAATGTAAATTGAACGATAGTAAGTGAGTAGACATTTCAGCATGTGAGCATGTTCAACCTTAAAAAACTGTCAAAAAGTCTTCTGCTGTCTTAGTAAAGTTTACAGAAAAATACCGAAGTCTGATACTGTGCCTTCGCACAAAGATGTAAAAGTTCTCTTTACGAGAGTAAAGTTGTCTTGAATCTTAATTCAACCACTTAGCAACAATGAAAATGTGATGTATATAGCTGCATATATGAAAACAAGAGCACTCCTGTACAAATTAGCTGAAATAATATGTTCTGGGTATGCTATATCACGGTAAAAATCATGTTCAAAATCTAGGTTTTTATAGAAATTCAAAACAAGATATTGATTATCATTATAATTATTATCACTAAACCTAGACACAACCCCCCCACATATATACATACATATATATATAAAAATGTACAAGGAAGCCATCAGCCAGTAAAGAATGAGTTAACACAGTAACGATGCAGTCTCACTGTACAACATTAACTCACGGAAGTTTCAAGCCAATATCAACAAAATATATCCACAAATATGTACAGCAAAGTCTGGCATTATGCCTTTTTTTTTTTTTTTTAACTTCACTTTTTAAATTTCTTTTTTTTTTTTTCCCCCCACTCAGTGGGAGATTGTTTTGTGTGTGCATGCTACACATATTTTAAATGTTTTTTTTTTTTTTTTTGCCTTCTCATTAAAAACCTATCTTTTTGTCTCGATTCTTGCTAGAAAAAAACAACCCAACAGATTGATGGGAAGAATGACAAAAACAGCAACATTACTATTCTTAATACCAGTAGGCGATAACAATTCCCTCCTAACCCCCTCCCCCCCAAAAAAGGGAGTA
>CM060331.1:55227599-55235099 GCA_030674155.1 Stramonita haemastoma
GCTCCTATCCAGAGTGAGTGTGCTGTGGGCTCAGTGGGGAGACTGGGACCACACAGTTGAGCTTCATCCACTTTATGGATGCAAATTTGACAGTGATGCTCAAATTACCTGACCAACACTGCAGGTATCTGTATCTCTCAGGTCCGGTTGACGCCGGGATATATTATGACAGGAAGCGTAGAGTACAGCCCTGTCAAGTAGTCTCAAAGCGGATGCACTTCCACAGCAGCATTATTACATCATCCTCATCACCATTGATCATCATGCAATAATAAAAATTGCCCTGATTCGGTGGCCCCCATTGCTCTGGTCTCATGGTGACCTCAGATTCAGTTTCCCCATACGCTTCTGTGCCTGTGGTGAATTTGTGTCAAAGCATTTGCGGGTTGGGCATTCGCGAGGGAGGCAGTCAATTGGAAGGATGTTGTGGTGGTCACCACCTCAGGTGGGTGACTCACTCAGTCTGGCTCCACGACTGAGCTGATACTGTCATTAGAAGGGGACTTAGTAGGTGGTGTCCTGCGTATGTTAGCTCAGAACAGGCACCACTGAACACCACCGAAGTGACCCATCAGCAGTGCTGGGCCCCTCTGGCTGGTGGCCCCACGGCGGCCTAATATTGATGGGCTCCTTGTGGACTCCCGACCCCGGGGATGAGACATAACAAATCTGGGTGTGGCAGTGGTAGGGGGATTGAAATGAGCGGCGTGGGAACAGCAGGATGGGGACGTCACAGAAGACAAGGCAGCCAAAAAGAAAATAAAAAAAAGAAGTAAACTTTGGAAACTCACAAAAACGCTGAAGGTTCCTAAACCCGCTCAGAGCATTTTCACACTTACTGGACTAAGGATGCTGCTCACAGACACGGCAGGGGCGGGAACACGACTTGATCTGGCCTCGTCATCTTTGTCACTTTCTGGAATGTCATAACTGGTTCCAATGCACCACCCAGGAAGTCATCTAAATCATCCATGTTGTTGTCATTGACAGCGTTGTCGTTGTCGCTGACCCCTTCTCTGTCATCGTCACTGTTGTCGTTGTCGCTGACCCCTTCTCTGTCATCGTCACTGTTGTCCGAGTCAAACCTTAAAAAAAAAAAAAAAAGAGAAAAAATAAGAGATTTTTAAACACAAAATAAATTCAAGCTTAAAAAAACCACTCCCCTTCCTCCTCCAGGAAAAAAAAAAGATTTAAACCCCCACCCCCCCCCCAACCATACTTGTACCCCCCATCACACAAAAAAAAAGTATGAGAAAAACTGCTATGACACCTAATAATGTTTCATGTTATTTATTTTTCTGTTTTATTCTTTATTTTGAGGATAATGGAATAGGCACTCATTTGCTTTTTTTTTTTACATCCAGTCCCCGTGTGTATGCAGTTTTGTAAATGTCATCTGTTCCCACCGGCACACAATGGCCTACTCTTACGAAAAGCGGAACAGGATTTAACGTGTGCCTGAAGAGAAGAGAGAGAGAGAGAGAGAGAGAGAGAGAGAGAGGAAGAGAGAGAAGGAGAGAGAGCAGAGAAGAGAGGAGGGAGAAGAGAGAGAGGAGAGAGAGAGAGAGAGAGAGAGGGAGAGAGGAGAGAGAGAGAGAGAGAGAGAGGAGAGAGAGAGAGAGAGAGAGGAGAAGAGAGGAGAGAGGAGAGAGGGAAGAGAGAGAGAGAGGAGAGAGAGAGAGAGGAGAGAGAGAGGGAGGGAGAGAGAGAGAGGAGAGAGAGAGAGAGGAGAGAGAGAGAGAGAGAGAGGAGGAGAGAGAGAGAGAGAGAGAGAGAGGAGAGAGAGAGGAGAGAGAGAGAGAGGGGGGGAGAGAGAGAGAGAGAGAGGAGAGAGAGAGAGAGAAGAGAGAGAGAGAGAGAGAGAGAGAGAGAGAGAGGAGAGAAGAAAGTGTGAGATTGACATGCTGATGGACAAGCAACATACACACACACACACCACGCACGCACGCACGCACGCATCGCACGCACGCACCGCGCAAGCACACACACATACACACACATTTCACACAGACACACACTTCACCACACACACAACATACAGCACAAGCTCACACACACACACACACACACACACACACACACACACACACACACACACACACACACACACAAGTCACATTGTATTGTTACAGATATACTTTAAGACACTGGTAAAAAATATGTGGTGAGCGCATACACTATCCACAATTACATGCACATAAATACTTGAACATGCCCAAACATGTACCCATGCACTCAACATCCTGTCTAATATCACTTTTTGTGAAGAGACATAAAATTGAAGACCACACACACACACACACACACTGCCAAAAACCAACATATAAATATATAAATACATCATATAAATACCCATTGGCGGTTTCCAAACTCCTCAGTGTAAGCAGAGGACGTCTCCTGACCTTGAACTTGCGACTCGTGTCATCTTTCAGACGCATTTTGGCGAAATCCAGAATGAAACGACCAAACTTCATGGGTGAGCTAATACCCGTCTTAATACCTATTTGATAATTCTGCTCCACTATGTCGCTGCTTATCAGCGTTCTTTCATTCTGAAATGAGAACAAATTGATCATGAATCTAGAAAAATAAAGAATGCAAGAAAAATAAAGAATGAAAACAAATTGATCATGAATTTAGAAAAATAAAGAATGCCGATTATACTTCATGCAACACATACACACACATACACACTTCAACACACACACATCAACACTAACACACATCAACACACAGACACACACACGCGCATGATCATCAACACACACATCAACATACATACACACACATATACACACATCAACACACACACACAAACACACACACAAACCCTTCCCAACCCCCCAAGACACACACACACACACACACACACACACACACACACACACACACACACACACACACACACACACATATACACACACTAATACACTCCCCCATCTACACACACATATAAACATACCAGGAAACACACCACACACACACACACACCACCCACACACACACACACACACACAACATTAAATCCTGTTCTGTTTTCATAAGAGTAGGCCATTGCATGCCGGTGGGAACAGATGACAAGATTTCCAAAACTGCATACACACAGGGACTGGATGTAAAAAAGCACATGAGTGCTTACTCCATTATCCTCGATATGAAAGAATAAATAAATAAATAAATAAAACACACACACTATCACACTCCCCCATCTTCCACACATATAAACATACCATGGAAACACACACACACACACACACACACACACACACACACACACACACACACACACACACACCCTTACTCACACCCTCACTCACTAATTCACACACATATGTGACCTAGGGTAAGAAAAACATCAAAGCAAAAAAATAATATGTTATGCTTTCCCAGCAGATACAGTTTCAGAGAAATAGGGAAGGGTGCCAAGTTTACTCATTCCTCTGAGTACGTGTGTAAGTCTAAAGCACACACTGACCTTAAACTCAAACTCAGACCAGACACCGTCCTGGTTGCGCCAGTGCCACACCACACAGTGGAAAAGTCGCGGTGTTTGCTGGACCGGGGGGCGGAACAGAGATTCGGCGGACGCCATACTGCTGCCTAGTCCGTTGTTTTCTGCTCGCATGGTTTGGAGCTCCACTCGGATTTCATCGTCGTGCCTGGGGGGGGGGTAAAAAAAAGTTAAAGTCTGTCCTGAGCCTAAGGCTCATCAGGCCGGTGTTTATCCTGGTTTCTGTGGCTTAAGCGACTGAGAGTCATAGACTCCCCCCTGGATAGGATGGGGGGGTAAGGTAAAGGTAAAAGTTGCTGTTGTTGTCTTCAATTTAACGTCTGTTCACTCTCAGTGAATTAGACGAGGAAAGTGGAAAGTAAAGAAGTTGAAGAAGGGAGTGGAAGGAGTGGGAGAAGAAAAAACTGAAGAGATAGCATGTGGGTGGATGTTTTTGTACATGAAAAAGTAATAATACTTTTAAAAAAAAGAAAAAAAAGTTAAATCTATTAAAAAAAAAACTTAGACATGAGAAAAGTTTAAACTTAACAAAGTGTGAACATTAAACATCAATATGTAACTACAACAAATATTCACAGTGGACTGTGCAATAAACGTCTAGCAATGAAAAAAGGTAAAAAGGTAAAGGTAAAGGTGTCCCACAATCACAGTGCACAAATCCAACATCACTCAGTCAAGAGCGCTATATTTAGCATGCCCTTCCTTTTACCTAGTCCAAGTGTGATCAGTGTCTGCTTTAAATAGCACCAGCTGGCCCCATCTGGGCTGGGGTAGGATGGATTAATTAGCAGCTGAGAGGAGCTGAAAGTGGGGGAAACTGACAGCTGTGTAACCTATTTGGTCGTAGGGGAGTGAGGCATCAGAGACCTCAGCTTCTCTAGGGGCCTGCATATTGAAGGCAGTGCCTATCTCCTCTCCCTCGCTGCTTTACCTTCCCTGACCCTAAAGAGGGCAGGTGTCCATTTACAGCTGGGTGAACTGGGGGACTGTACTGAAGCCAAGGTACGCAATGGTCACCCATCCACTTGGTATCCATGCTCGATGCTGCTTAAACTTAGCTTGGGGAAAGAGAGTGCTCTGACCACTGACTGATACTTTCTTCATGTGCAAATCCTACATAAGGGGAAAAATCAAATCCAACTTATACTTTCTTCATGTGCAAATCCCTGATCTTGGATATTTGCTACCTTACGGATGGACAAACACTTGTGTATGCAAAATGTCACCACTGATGAGATAACAATTCAAATTTCATGCAGAAATGTGCTAGAACTTTGAATGAATGATGAAAAAGATTGCTTGTTTGCTCGGAGGCATCGTGCATCATATGTACATGTATGTATGTGCGTGCATGGGCACACATGTGCACGCACACACACACACACATGCACACACACACACAATCTATCTTCCCTAAACACACACACAACACACACACACACACACACACACACACACACACACACACACACACACACACGCACACACACGCGCGCACACACACACACACACACACACACACACACACAAACTCACACACACACACACACACACAAACTCACTATAGCATTTATCTTACTTAAGTTTACTTGCCTCTAACTGCTATCTTTTCGTATGTATAGTTCAAGCAGTTTCTGATGGTAAGGCCTGGTTCTTTTTTTTCTATTGTCCTCCATTCACCTGTCTACACAAACACATTCATTTTTTATCTCTTTTCCTTCCCAATCACTTGTCTAAAATCCCTTTTTAGTGGACACACGTTAAAACGAAGACACACATACGCATTGGTGATGCTGCAGTTGACCTCTTGAGGTTGACTAAACGTCTCTCTCAAGGCCACGTTGCTCTCTGGGGTCACGCCTCTCCAAGCAGTGGTGACTCCGTCACGCTCGTTGAGTTCCTCCAATGGGATGAGCCGCCACTGGAACGCTCCGAGCAATGCAGTTTTCTGCACTTCTCTTTGAATCGGCACTCCCCCTGTGGAATCAGTACATTCTTTATATACACAGGTATCGATGGATCTGTGTGTGTGTGTCTGTGCAAAAAGTCTGGGTCGGAGTGTGTGGTGGTTTGTACCCTGTTTGGGCCCCAAAATTTTTCCCCATCCATTACACCCTGAGTAATGGTCTGGGCGCTAGTCTTTCGGATGAGACGATAAACCAAGGTCCCGTGTGTTACACATCATTATTTAGCGCGCGTAAAAGAACCCACAGCAACAAGGGGGTTGACCCTGGCAAAATTCTGTAGAAAAAAAGCCACTCTGATAGGGAAACAAATACAGTTGCATGCAGGAAAAAGGAAAAAAAAAAAAAGGGTAGGCGCTGCACTTGTGGCGACGCGCTCTCCCCGGGGAGAGCAGCCCGAATTTCACGCAGAGAAATCTGCAGTGACATAAAGTGGTATAAAATACGAAATATAAAATACAAAATACAAAAGAATCCCTGAAGTCAGAATGTGGCTACTTTTAAAGGCAGATAAATGGACTGGCAAAAAACAATACTGCAAGGCACTACCCAATGAGGAAGAAAAAGAGGCAGACCAAGGAAGAGATGGGAGGACAACATCAACGAATGGACAGGCCTAGACCTCAACAAAACACACACATACACACACACACACACACACACACACACACACACACACACACACACACACACACACACACACACGCTCACATAATCACGCACTCACACTTTCTGAAGCATCGTGCATATATTCTGTTGCCCCCCCCCCCTCTCTTTTTTTCATGCGTACATGCTCTCAAACAGACACATATTCATTCATCAACATTTTCCCCTCTTTCCTCTCTTGACAAATGTCATTTAAAGTGGAGAGACGTTAAAGTGAAGAACACACACACGCAGGCACGCAGGCACGCATGCACACACAGAGAAACACACACACACACAAACACACACACACACACACACACACACACACACACACACACACACACAGAGAAACACACACACACACAGAAACACACACACACACACACACGCAGAAACACACACACACACACGCAGAAAACACACACACACACACACAAACACACGCACAAACACACATGCATGCGCAAAAGCATGCACACACACACCCACATTCCAATCAAACATGCGCACATTTGCACACAAAATAAAAATGCTTCTGAAAGCATCAAAACTTTCTCTTTTAATTCCAAAATTCTTTAAAGATTTCTAAATGAGAGCAAGGACACTCTTTCTCGCTCGCTCTCTCTCTCTCTCTCTCTCTCTCTCTCTCTCTCTCTCTCTCTCTCTCTCTCTCTTCTCTCTTTTCTCTTCTCTTCTCTTTCTTCTCTCCATTATACATAAGGGCATATATAAAAAGCATTAAATACTGGTTAAAACTTCTTAAACAACCAGGTTCTAGAATATGTAGACAGGCTTATGAAATGCTAATCTTACAACATGAAACTGGCCGACTCAATTGGGTGTCAAATGTACAGAAAACTTTATGTGTGAATGGATTTGGTATTGTGTGGCTGAGTCGAGATGTAGGATGTGAATATAGTTTCATTAATGAATTTAAAGATAGACTTATTTCATGCTACAAACAGAACTGGCATTCGGATTTAGAGAATAATGACAAATACATGTGGTACAGTTCCTTCAAAAGTGTCTTTCAAACAGAAAGATATCTGTCTTTTATAACCAACAAATGGTACAAGATCAGTCTTAGCAGATTTCGGCTAAGAGTCAGTGGCCTTAAAAATTGTAAGTATTGGTTTTCAGGTGAAGATAACTCTAATGATAATATATGCCCTTCATGCCGAAATGCCACAGAAGACGAAGTTCACTTTCTTTTCGATTGTATGGCATATTCTGATATACGCAGAAACTGTGAGGCGCTAAGTGTGTTTAAAGACATTGCTGATATGAATTCTGTTGCAAATATTCTATCTGTCAGCAGTGAAGAGAAAATAGAAAGTCTAGCGAAATTTATTGGAGAAGCAATGAATATTAGGAAAA
>CM060331.1:55237599-55247599 GCA_030674155.1 Stramonita haemastoma
GAGAGAGAGAGAGGAGAGAAGAGAGAGAGAGAGGACAAAAAAGTAACCAAAAATTCAAAATTTTATTTCAAGAAAACCCCCAAGGGGTACATGAAATTTAACAAAACCAATGTTTGCAGGTATGGGCGTGTGAAAAATACTCACAACAAAAATCCTAACACAATGGATGGCATAAAAAAGAAAAAAGAAAGAGTATCCACAATACATGCACTAGTATCACTTATGAAGAAATATCAAATTAGTGTTTTTTCATTATTTCTTTCAGAAACTGTGTAACTTTAATAAGCAAAGATTTCCTCCTAGAGCTAAACAGTTCATGGAACTTGATAACGTTTGGATTTTTATGATAATATTTTGGGATAAATTTGTTTCTTAACTGCACAAAAAAATTACATTTGAGCAAGCAATGAAACTCATCTCCTAACTCGCTATCTTCACATTTATCACAGACTCTCTCTGCTCTGGGAATACTACTTATTCTGCCTGTTTGGATGGGAAGTCTATGATTTAACGTTCGAAAATGAATAAAAGTTAGTAATGAGGTACGAGGAAGAATGGATAAGTAATGTTCAAAGCAGAAACACTTTTTAAATAGTCTATAATTGAGGAAGATGTCGTCATTGTCCACATGAGAATACCATTGCTGTAAATACTGATCTTGCAAACTACGTGTAACTTTGGCTTTAAACCATTCTGATGATACTCGGAGATCAAACTGATTCTGCCATATACCACTTAATCCAATTTCGTTTAATGTACGTTCTACAGTAACTAAATAAGGTGATTTGTGGGAATTAGCCATATACATATCATGTAAAAGTCTGTATACAATATTTGAAAACTTGGACTCGCTTCCTGCATCCACTAGCTTAAACCAGTAACATAGCATCCTTACTTTTGCTGTTATTTCCACAGGAAACTGACCCAATTCTCCATAAATCATTTTACTTGGAGTAGATTTTCCAAGTTTAAGTATTATTTTAAAGAACTTAAGCTGTAATTTAGAAGCTAATTCACACATTGATGGTGTCCAAATTTCACACCCATAGAGCAAAACTGGGACGACCACTCTGTTAAATAGCTCTATCTGAATATCAATAGGAAGAAAGAGTCTTCTACATTTTTTTAACAAAGAGAACATACTACGACGTGCCTGGTCATATAAATGTTTTTGTGCCAGGTTAAATCTGTTATTATAATTAAGGTTTAGCCCCAGATACTTGAAAGAAAAAACCACTTTAATTTCTTTACCACAACATGTAAAACAAGGCATTTTCTTGATCTTTCCTCGAGAGAAGACCAACACTTTTGTTTTTTCTACATTCATGTTAAGTTTCCATTTATGGCAGTAATTACACATAGCATTTATAGCTTCCTGTAAATCTTCTTTCGATTCAGCACAAATTGCCGTATCATCTGCATACAATAACAAAAACATTTTCAACAAAAGATTTTCTTTTTCACTTTCCCACCCAAGTTCTCTGGCTTCCTTTGACATTGTTGGTAAACCAGTCATTTTTTCAATAATATAAGATTGCATATCATTCAAATACAAAGCAAAGAGTAAAGGTGACAAGTTTTCGCCCTGACGGACCCCAGATGTGGATTGAAAAAAATCAGAACGCTCATCCCCACCACCAACACATGACTTGGCTTTAGTATAAATATCTTTGATAACCTTTAAAATATTTCCATTCACACCATGACCGACCAGCTTCCGCCAAAGAAAAGCTCTGTTAACACGGTCAAATGCCTTTTCGAAATCAACAAAAAGACAATACAGTCGTTTTCTCTTGGCAAGAAACACATCAATCATGCAATGAAGTGTAAATAAGTGATCAGTGGTGGAAAAACCTGCTCTAAAACCTGCTTGTTCTTGGCCAATAGTCTTGTGTTCATTGAAATATTTTGTCAACCTGTTGTTAATCACTGAAGTAAATAACTTTCCGAAGCAACTTAAAATTGTTATTCCTCTGTAATTATTAGGATCTTCTGGACTTCCTTTACATTTGAAAACTGGCTTTATAATTCCTAAGGACCAGGCATTTGGAGTTTTTCCAGAGCGAAGAATTACATTAAACAATTTAGCAAAAGTTCCAAGTAACCTGGTTGATGACGCCTTTAGAAATTCGTTAGTGATGTGGTCGTAACCACAAGCTTTATTTAATTTAAGTCTGGTAATTGCATTCTGTATTTCCTCCTCAATAAAGGGTAAGTTTAATTCTTGGTTTACAATGGGGTGATCTGCAATAACATTATAGTCTTCTACTGTCTCTTCTGCATCAGAATATATCTTTACAAAATGATCCTTAAATGCCTGACATGAAATGGGTGTAGCTGGTTTGTCTTTTTCTAAGCTGGTCCCATTGATTACTTTCCAGTATGCCTTGGGATCAGAAATCTTTAATTTTCTAATTTTCTTTACAAGGTTATTTTGATATATCTTGAATTGCTTTTTTATTTCTTTTTTGTAGTCACGGCTTGCTTGTTGCCGGACAAGATACAAACTCTGGTTTCCTCTAGAATGAGCATGGCGGTTTACTGCTTTAAAAAATGCCTTTCGTTTGATTTCACAACTTGTGTTAAACCATGCGCACTTCACATTTTTTCTTTTTTGAGAGAGAGAGAGAGAGAGAGAGAGAGAGAGAGAGAGAGAGAGAGAGAGAGAGAGAGAGAGAGAGAGACAGACAGACAGACAGACAGGCAGGCAGGCAGAGAGAGACAGAGAGACAGACAGATAGACAGACAGACAGACAGACAGATAAATAGATAGATAGATAGATAGATAGATAGATAGATAGATAGATAGATAGATAGATAGATAAATAGATAGATAGATAGATAGATAGATAGATAGATAGATAGATAGATAGATAGATAGATAGATAGATAGATAGATAGATCATAGACAGACAGACAGACAGACAAACAGACAGATAATTGCTTACCTGAAGCCATGGACATTTCTCGCCCACGGAACAAGCTTGGGACCGAACCTGATCTTCTGGGTCTGGCACCTTGGGCTGTGACAGACATGACAGAGATGGTTCCAGACATGACAGAGATGGTTCCACACATGGCACAAATGGTTCCACACATGACACAAATGGTTCCACACATGGCACAAATGGTTCCACACATGACACAAATGGTTCCACACATGACAGAGATGGTTCCAGACATGACAGAGATGGTTCCAAACATGACAAATGGTTCCACACATGACACAAATGGTTCCATATATGACACAAATGGTTCCAAACATGACAGAGATGGTTCCAGATTGCCTAGCAGTAAGGAAAATTGCTTTTTTTCAGGATCACAATTTTTTTCCCACTATTACATCTTTATTTCATACCACACTGCAATACACTTCTACATCTTTATTTCATACCACACTGCAATACACTTCTACACCTTTACTTCATACCACACTGCAAGACACTTCTACATCTTTACTTCATACCACACTGCAAGACACTTCTACATCTTTACTTCATACAACCCTGCAATACCATGGAATACACTTCTACATCTTTATTTCATACCACACTGCAATACACTTCTACATCTTTACTTCATACCACACTGCAAGACACTTCTACATCTTTACTTCATACCACCTGCAATACACTGCAATACACTTCTACATCTTTACTTCATACCACACTGCAATACACTTCTACATCTTTACTTCATACCACACTGCAATACACTTCTACATCTTTACTTCATACCACCCTGCAATACCATGGAATACACTTCTACATATTTACTTCATACCACACTGCAATACACTTCGACATCTTTACTTCATTCCACACTGCAATACACTTCTACATCTTTACTTCATACCACACTGCAATACACTGCAATACACTTCTACATCTTTACTTCATACCACCCTGCAATACAATGCAATACACTTCTACATCTTTCCTTCATACCACACTGCAACACATTTCTACATCTTTACTTCATACCACACTGCAATATACTGCAATACACTTCTACATCTTTACTTCAAACCAAACTGCAATACACTGTCATACACTTCTAGATATGGAATTTGACACACATAAACAGGCAGACAACAAAAAAGCATCACTCAAATAAGCGGACAGACAGGAAATTTCAAACGAATAAACTTATGGACAGACAAAGTGGACAGGCAAAACATTGTGCACAGATAAACATGTGAACATACAAGGGATTTCACACAAATAAAACAGATGAATTCACAAGATATTTCACATACATAAACTCATGGACAGACAAGACCAAGGAAGTTCACACAAATAAATAAGTGGGCAAACAAAACATTTCAAATGATAAAAACACCTCAAGTGACAAGAAATTTTACGCAAAGTAAAACAGACACAGATGGACAAGGAATTTCACACAAATACACTAATGGACAAGCAAAAAAAATCACAAAATAGATGAATGGACAGACAAGAAAATTTAAATAAAATAGATAAGGGGGCAGATAAAGAATTTCAGAGAATTTCAAGTAACTTTAAGGAAAGATATGGAATTTCAAACAAATAAACATGTGGACAAATAAGGAATTTCAAACATATACACTCAAAGACTGACAGGAAATTTCACACAAATAAATAAGTAGACACAGACAAAGAACTTCACACAGATGAAAAACAACAACAGGGAAGCAGACAGACAGACAGACAGACAGACAGACAGACAGACAGACAGACAGACAGACAGAAAGACAGGCAGACAGGCAGGCAGGCAGGCAGGCAGGCAGGCAGGCAGGAGGCAGATAGACAGGCAGACAGACAGACAGACAGGCAGACAGACAGACAGACAGACAGACAGACAGACAGACAGACAGACAGACGTATGGAGAAGCAGGCAGACACGCAGACTGTTAACCTGGTCCTGGTCTTGGGACTGGCTCACTGTGAACATTGCTTCCTGCCAGATTTTCGTGATAAAACCTCACTTCCCTCAGGATGTCACCCTGTTGACGACCTCTGACCTTCACCCCATACAAGGTCAACATTTTGGTCACCTGCACGATATAGCATCAATCTGCTTGATGTCTCAATGACAAAAGCCAGTATAGCAATACATGCTAGATTATAAAAAAAATCAGTAAGCCTTATCATCCGTAGCTGACCTGCATACCTCTGGTTCATTTTAAAATACTGCAAGGCAATAACACTCTGCAAATAATTTTTTTTTTTTAAGTGGTGTTCCCATAACCTATGTGGTCACCGGGGAGTGATGTCAGGGTTTCTCAGGGTTTTGCTGAGTTCTAGGCCTGTCCATTCGCTGATGTTGTCCTCCCATCTCTTCCTTGGTCTGCCTCTTTTTCTTCCCCCTTGGACAGTGCCTTGCAATATTGTTTTTGCCCATCATTAAAGTTGCTATTATTTTGACTTTGGGGCCAGAGACGATGTCTAAACATGACACAAGTGTGCAAGCGTTTTGAGCATTTCGTGATCCACTCCAACCAGCATGCAATGGGATACACTTCCATAAGGCAGAACAGGCTATGATGTGTGCACAAGATGTTCTCTGTGTGTTTGTACACAGGACCTTGGTTTATTGTCTCATCAAAATTGCTTTTTTGGGGGGTGGGGTGGGGGTGGGGGTGGGGGCATCGGTATAGATGTTAACTCCAAGGAAAACAAATTCTGTCACGCAGGTGTCTCAAGAGTGGCTAAAACTTTCATCATATAGCTAGATCAATGTTCTACCCACTAGGCTATCCCTACCCCCAGTATGATAGAAGTGATAACTGGAAGAATATGACCACATTGCTCTGTACTGCAGTATTTTTTCTGACCCTGTTATTTTCTAGTACTTTCTCTCTCTTTTTTATATAATGGACACACACAAAACACACAATCCAATGCACTGCAATACATCACAACACAACACAGCACAACACACTCCACAACAATAACTACCTGAGTGTGACCGACATGATGGTTCTTATCACAACTGGCAGACTCGCAGTTCTCCAAGACATGATCCAGACACAGGTGCAAGCAGTGGCACTCGTTTCCCTTTCTGCATCCCATAGGTAGGTTGTAGAACCTGTCATCCCCCAAAAAACATTTTGTTTTGTAAAGAAGGAAGGTGGCAGGATGGCTTTAGACATTCACCTGCCTAATACGTAAACTGTGAAGACCTAAGTTTGAGTCCCAACCTTGCCCTTTCTTCCCAGTTTGACAGGAAAATTGAACTGAATGTCAAGTCTTTGTTTGGAGACTCCAAACAAGTTGGATCTGTGTGCAACCCGCATTTTAAAATAATAATAATAATACTACATGGAATTTATACAGCGCTATATCTTGTAAAAACAAACCAAAGTGCTGGCATTCGACCCATACAACACACAAGCAATCAACAACAATATAGAGTTTTAGCAAATTTGAATGTACACACACAGCACATGCACACACACCACACACACCCATGCACATACATACTCATACTGCACACACTCTTCCTTCCCATGGAAGAAAACAACCCCCTCCCCCTCACCCCAACAACCCCAAAATAACCTACTTGCACACTTTAGGAACGGTGAGACCCTGACGAGATCTCGGCAAGCGGAACAGCGTGCGGAGTTCGGTGGGACCTATGTTTTTCAGCAGGTGTCTCTGGAGCAGACGCTGGTTATGGGGCGTGGTCAGGTTGTGGCCGAAGAAGCAATGTTTCCCCGGGGGCATTCCCCAGACAGCAGGAAGAAGAGGCACAGGTGCAGGTCTGGGCAGGTCTTCTCCGGGCAGGACCCGCTCTTGGTGCTGTGGGTCGGGCAGAGGGTCAGGGAAGCTTTGGGGAAGACGGAGAAGTGGTTTCTGCTGTTGGCCTCCACCTCAAACAGCTGCGGAAACAACAGATGATAATAATAATAATAATAAATGGAATTTATATAGCGCTATATAATAAATAAATAATACTAATAAAATAATAAATAATACTAATAAATATAATAAATAATGATGATAAATATGATAAATAATAATAAAAAATATTATCAACAATAATAAATGGAATTTATATACAGTGCTATATCTGGCAAAAAACAAATCAAAGCGCTTGTGTCAGATGTGGACAAAAATGTCTTCACTTTTTTCCATTTATTATTTTAACTTATTTGGGATGGCCAATTCTCTCCCTTGCCTTCCCTACTGTTCTGCCAAGGCAGATCAGAGAGGCAGGAATGAGGGAACTGGTTGTCAAGTCTTCAGGGGTGCCCCCACGGTCGCCTGACTAAGGGATAGATAGACAGATAGATAGATAGATAGATAGATAGATAGATAGATAGATAGGTAGTAGTAGGTAGGTAGGTAGTAGTAGATAGATAGATAGATAGATAGATAGATAGATAGATAGATAGATAGATAGATAGATAGATAGATAGATAGATAGATAGATAGATAGATAGATAGACAGACAGACAGACAAATAGATAGCTTTTCCCCAAAGACAGCCCATTTGCAATGGTTAGGTAAAAAAAAAATCAGAAAAAATACAAAACACATGGTAAGAAAATGAAATGTTTTCTTTACTTTCTTCTTTTCAAATTTTCCATCTTCCTGATATAAAATCTTTTCTTTTTGTTTGTTGGTTTGTGTGTTTTTTTTTGTATGTGCAAGTGTATGTTTTTTTATTATTTGAAAACATTTTTTTCTACACAGATGGGTTGGTGAAAAAAAACCAGGAAATGCACTGCTTCTTCAATGTACTGTCTGAAAATAAACGTCTGACTTTGACTGTGACACACCTGTATACCAATTCTTTTTCCTTTTTTTTTTTTTGCTGCCTCGTCTTCTGTGACGTCCCCATACTGTTGTTCCCAAGCCACTCATTTCAATCTCCCCGCCACAGCCATACCCTGATTTGTTGTGTTTCATCCTCAGGATCAGCAGTCCACAGGGAGCCCATCAATATTAGGTCGCCGTAGGGCCACCAGCCAGAGGAGCCCTGCACTTCTGCTGGGTCACTTAAGTGGTGTTGTGGTGCCTGTTCTGAGCTAACATACGCAGGACACCACCTACTAAGTCCCCTAATAATTACAGCATTAGCTCAGTCGCGGAGCCAGACTGAGTGAGTCACCCACCTGAGGTGGCGACCACCACAACATCCTCCAACAACCGTCCCCCCGCGAAACCTCCAACCCCAAAGGCTTTGAGTTTGACAAGACACAAACTCACCACAGGCTCAGAAGAAGTGTATACATGTAAACCAATTCTCACCAGAGAGCAATTCTGCAAGCTGTCTTTCAGTTGGTCGGCATCCCGGTGTCCTAAGAAAGGACATCTTTGGCGGCGCAGTTCCTGGAAAAGATTCCAGATGTCCAGCCGACAGCCTTGGTCAGCGGGGGACGACAGCAGCAACACCAGCACATGGCGGAACAGCTGCTCCTCTGCTGTTGCTCGGTTCATCTTCAGCCAACCACTGAAACACAACAAAAAGAAAACTAACTTGGAGTTTTTAGTTTAAAAAATCAGTCGCATAATAATATGCAAAATCTCACCACTGGTAAACCTTGCCATTCCCTAAATTCTCCCTTGGGATCATAACTCAGCCCATTCTTAAAAATATTATATTATTTCTTATTATTATTATTATTATTATTATTATTATTATTGTACTGACATAAGAAAGGATGAAGATCAGAATTTGATTTCTGTTGCTGGTAATTAAGACTCATACTGGCAGTGGGGATGGGATAGCTCAGTGGTCAGAGCACACACTTTCCCCCAGCCAAGTTAAGCAGCATCGAGCATGGTTACCAATTGGATGGGTGACCGTTTGAGCGCCTTGGCTTCAGTAGAGTCCCCCAAGTTCACCCAGCTGTAAATGGGTACCTGCCCTCTTTAGGGTCAGGGAAGGTAAAGCAGCGAGGAAGAGGAGATGGGTGCCGCTCTCAATATGCTGGCCCCTAGAGAAGCTGAGGTCTCTGATGCCTTGCTCCCCTACGACCACCTAGTTTATGGAACACCTTAAAACTGGCAGTCACTACTCTGATCATTAAAAGTCTGTACAGATTCAGTTTTCAACATCCATGACATAAAAATATATAAATCCTTTTAGTTAAGACAATTCCGTATCTTTAGAACATTACATCATAAAATGATAACTCTACAGACGGTTTTTAACAACCAAACTTATTTATTTTTCTGATTTGTATTTTTGTGTGGACTCAACATCAGTCTCTCTGGCACTGAAACACAGGCAAGGAAAAAGTGAAGGAATTATATTACTTTTGAAAATGTGTTTTTATCATGGATTTGAGTTGCATCTAGAGACATTAATAATAATAATAATAATAATAATAATAATAATAATAATAATAATAATAATAATAATAATAAAAAATGGAATTTATATAGCACTGAATCTTGTAGAGCACACAAATCAAAGTGCTTAGGAAAGATTTCTGTTGGGTTCCCTCATGTTAGGGTAGATACTGGAGTGGAATGGTACCATAGATGCACAATCATGCAAATGCATGATAAACCAGTCGTACATGAAACAACTCGACAATTTGCTCAAAATGACAACTAGTTAAGAATGTTTCTTTCCTTTTTCGTTCTTACTCACACCTATTTATTTATTTATTCTTTTATATCGAGGATAATGGAATAAGCACTCATGCGCTTTTTTCATCCAATCCCCGTGTGTATGCAGTTTTGTAAATATTGTCATCTGTTCCCACTGGCACATAATGACCTACTCTTACGAAAAGCAGAACAGGATTTGACGTGTGCAAAAGATAATCTATTGTTCGTGTGTGTGTGCCTGCTGCTGAAATACTTGTTCCTATTAACATTCGAACCAGGTTGCTCTAATGACAAGCTTGGCGATTCTTGTTTGATTCTTCCCAAAAGGTTAGTGTTTCATGTTTTGACTCAGTTATTTATTTATTTATTCTTTTATCAAATTTATTCTTTTATATCGAGGATAATGGAATAAGCACTCATGTGCTTTTTTACATCCAGTCCCCTTGTGGATG
>CM060331.1:55252599-55257599 GCA_030674155.1 Stramonita haemastoma
CCGTTTTTCTTCAAGAAATAGATTATATGGGTCTGAAACTGGGTTTAAGATTGATAAGGGATAGACACATGTAGGTGAGGTTATTCTATTCATTTTACTTTTAATTCTCTCAGTCACTCAACGGGATAAATACATACACACCCACCTTAGTTACCAAACCCAAACCTACATGCACAGTTGCATGCATTCACACACACACACACACACACACACACACACACACACACACACACACACACACACACACACACACACACACAAATGATTTTGCACATGCACGCTCACACATACTTGCTCATATCCACATGCAGGCATGTGCACTGACATACATACTCACACACTCGCACATACACACTCAAGCACACAAGTGACACAATTAATTTTATTCTACTTTTGTTTCTCGTCTAATATCACTATGACAGTATGAGTGAAGAGACGTTAAATTGAAGAAAGCTACACACACACACACACACACACACACACACACACACACACACACACACACACACACACACACACACACACCTCTGCACAGAGTGTAATGGCTGGTTCAGCCTATGGCATGCCAACTTAGTGACAGCAGTATTCTTGGAACAGGATATAACAGACACAACAACTATTTAACTATTAATATTTAGTAATCATAACTGAATCAGCTGCTTATTACATGACACATATATTGAAATGTTACACACAGGTCACTTTTACCAAACACACTAACAAAATATTAACAGCTTTTAAACAAGCAGGAGATAAACTGTTGTCATATCCATACATGGGTATTAAAAGTCTGTCCCGAGCCTAAGGCTCATCAGGCCAGTGCTTATCCCGGTTTCTGTGGCGTTAAGCGACTGAGAGTCACAGACCTCTCCTGGATAGGATGCCAGTCTATCGCAGGGTTAACCCCCAACACAAGGTTGGTACCCCTTTTACACCTGGGTGGGGTGAGAAAATAGCCGTAAAGTGCCTTTTCCAAGGGCACAACGCCATAGCCGAAAGCTGGGATTGAACCCGCAACCTTTAGATTACGAGTCCAACGCCCTAACCACTAGACAGTACTAGACTACAGCGGCGGCCATATCCATGTATGTTTTGGCACTTTTCCTGGTTTATCATACCATATTTATTATTATTATTTATTTATTTATTCTTTTATATTGAGGATAATGGAATAAGAACTCTTGTGCTTTTCTACATATAGTGCCCGTGTGTATGCAGTTTTGTAAATGTCATCTGTTCCCACAGGCACACAATGGCTTACTCTTACAAAAAGTGGAACAGGATTTAATGTATGCGCAAGATGTTCTGCATGCGTTCGCACATAGAGCCTCGGTTTAAAGTCTCATCCGAAAGACTTTTGGGGAGAGTGGAGTCAGCTCGTCAAATTGCGAGCGCAATGTTTTGACCACTAGGCTAATCCTGTCTCCATATACTTTAACTTGTGATTGGTGACATGATAATAATAATAATAATAATAATAATAATAATAATAATAATAATAATTTGAATTTATACAGTACTATATCTTGCAAAAACAAGTCAAGGCACTTGCACTCGGACCACACAACACACAAGCAACCAATGACAATAAATGATTTTTGCAAATTTGAATGTGCACACACACACACACACACACACACACACACACACACACACACACACCACACACACAGAGTGACACACACACACACACACAGAGTGACACACAGTGACACCCACACCCACACACAAGAAGGTGACAATGACAAGACATCTGGTGACCAGACATGCATACATTCAAACATGCATAGATTTATATAGAAATTATGCCTGTACGAAGAATCAGTCTTGCAGAAGTATCTAGACTATTTAAAAGTGAAAAACAAAATAAAAACCAAAGAGAGACAAAGAGAGAGAGAGAGAGAGAGAGGAGAGAGAGAGAAGGAGAGAGAGAGGAGAGGAGAGAGAGAGAGAGAGAGAGAGAGGAGAGAGAGAGGAGAGGACAGACAGACAGACAGACAGACAGACAGACAGACAGACAACACACACACACACACACACACACACACACACACAGACTGAGACTACAGGGGCAAATGTGTGTGAGTGAGTGAGTGAGTGAGTGAGTGAGTGAGTGTGTGGTGTGTGTGTGTGTGTGTGTGTGTGTGTGTGTGTGTGTGTGTGTGTGTGTGTGTGTGTGTGTGTGTTGTTGTGTGTAGTGTGTGTGCAGTGTGTGTCATTGGTCTCAAGTTAAAAGTAAATTATAAAGACACTTTATATACCCTGAAGGGGAATTACAAAGCTCAGTATTTCAAGCGAATTTGGTTCCGGCTACTAAAAATAACACTGACGACCAGCTGATCCAACCTCGCATGAAGTAGAAGTACAGGTCTACATTTGCCTGCTGGGCCTGCCCTACAACAATTATCTTGGCAACAAACAGAGAAGTTTTGAGATTTTAGTTACAATAAATTTCAGTGGATTGTTCAAATTCTACGTTACTTGACATTCTAACTAGACTATAAACTAGACTAAAATCGCTTCTAGAAAAAGAGATGACATAATTTTAAAGCACACGCACACACTTCCTTACCTTGTACGTTCGATCAGACGAAGAAAGTGCAGACGACGATCTACACACTGCACACAGTCCCAGCTAGGCTAGGATAGCGACGAAGCAGAATGTTTATCATGTGACAGACGCAACTTCCGTGTAAATTCCGATCCTTGTTTTCAATTCTTAGAATTGGGAAGGAAAACCGAAAATGCGCGTTACTTCGGCAACAGCTGCAGTATCCGTTATTATTATTATTATTATTATTATTATTATTATTATTATTATTATTATTATTATTATTATTATTATTACATATTTAAAAATACTTTTTTCTTTTATATCGAGGATAATGCAGTAAGCACTTATGTGTTGTTGTTTTTTCATGCGGTCCCCGTGTGTATGCAGTTTTGTAAGTATTGTCATCTGTTCCCACCGGCACACAATAGCGCCTACTCTTCCGAAAAGCGGAACAGGATTTTACGTGTGCGCAAGATGTTCTGCGTGCGTTCGCACACGGGGCCTCGATTTATAGTCTCATCTGAAGGACTTTTGGGGAGAGTGGAGTCAGTACTAATGTTAAATCCAGGGGGAAAATCCCCTCAACGGGAATCGAACCCGGGTCGTTAGATTGCGAGCGCAATTAGGTCTGATAGCAGCAACAGCTGCAGCAACAGAGAGAATTACTGCGATAGCAACAACAGCTACAATAGTCACAGCAGGAGCAAAGAGTATCATTAGTTGTGATGTAATGTGTGCTCATAATAATAATGATGGTGATGATGATGATGATGATGATGATGATGATGATGATGATGAATGATGATAATAATAATAATAATAATGATGATAATAATAATAATAATAATAATAATAATAATAATAATAATAATAATAATAATAATAATAATAATAATAACATCGACATCATCATCAGCAGCAACAATAATAACAACAACAACAACAGCAATAATAATAATAATTAATAATAATAATAATAATAATAATAATAATAATAATAATATAATAATGTGATGATGTGAGATGATGATAGCAAACAACAAGAATATATTGTGCGATGTTGCTGATGATGAAAATTACTAGACCTACAACGAAGACAAAAACACTGCTGATTGTGGTGATGGTTGGATTATGATATTACTACTACTACTACTATACTACTTACTACTACTATATACTACTACTACTACTATACATATCCACTGTGTTTGCTGGATCTGTTACAATATACATCAGTAAACTGACAACGATTCTCATGGTCTTATCAGTTTAGTTTTTCGAGAAAAAAAGCCACAACATAAAAAAATTTTCTGTAAACATCGCGTACCCGTAACGGGGGGGGGGGGGGGGGGGGGGGGGGGGGGGGGGGGAAATACTCTTTGCCGCAACATCACGGTAGAAGGGATAAAACTCTATTTTGAAGTATATGAAGCAGTGGCTAGGGTTTCTCCCCTTAGACTAGCGTTTGACAACGAAGGTTTAAAAAAAAAAAGAAGAATTTATTAAAAACGACAACAACAACAACAAAACCCAACGACAACCACCACCACCAGACCCACCCCAAACACAAGAACGTTGTTTTTTTTGTACCTGAAGGATTTAATGACTTTTCATGTTATTTATAACCCTACTGACCACGAAAACCATATCAGTTCAGTCACCTACGAGTTTAGAGGCACCAGTACCGATCACTTCTAAAAACAAAAACAAAAAAAAGAATGAAAGTATTAGTTGAGAGATTACCTTAAATAAATTACTTCATTGCTTAATAATACCTATAAATTAAGGCTTTGACGAGACACTAGTTTTTCTGCTTAATATAACATTCCCAGGTTAGAAAACAGCATTAAAAAAGATTTTTAAAAAAATTAAAAGTACACACCCCCCCCCCCTATAAAATGCCATAATTTTACTGGGCAAAAAACACTGCAGAGTAGACACCCTGTGCTTATTCCAGAGCTTTAAAATATCACTACCTGGTCACCAGAACAGAACACTTATTCCAAACCTAAGTTTTCTCCTCCCGCTTCCATCTCTTACCTGTCGCTGCCTTCAACATCCGCCTGCCAAAGTGCATAACGTTTGTAGGTGTGTGTGTGTGCGCGCGCGTGCTGCGTGCTTGCGTGTGCGTGCGTGCTGTGTGTGTGTGTGGTGTTGTGTGTGTGTGTGTGTACATTCGAATTTGTTAAAACTAAATTGTTTTTGATTGTGTGTTGTGTTGGTCGAATGCAAGCGCTTTGATTTGTTTTTACAAGATATAGCGCCATACAAATTCCATGTATTATTATTATTATTATTATTATTATTATTATTATTATTATTATTATTATTATTATTATTATTATTATTAACACCACAGGTAAAATGCCATATACTGAAAACAGATCATTTGAAAGGTTTGCTTCCCCCCCAATAAAACAACAACAACAACAACAAAAAGGCAGGC
>CM060331.1:55262599-55265099 GCA_030674155.1 Stramonita haemastoma
CACCCCCTCCCATCCCCCTCCCAAACAAAGCAACAAAAACAGAGCAATACATAGAAAGGTTTTTACTTCCACAGCCAGAGCTCCGAGGTTCCCCAGTGATGAGATTTTGCTTTTGCGTGTGCGACCGTTTTTTTGTGTTGTTGTTTGTTTTAACCCATCATTGAGGTAGCCGCATTCCGACTTGGGGCATGGAGCACTACACGTGAAGGATGCATCTCTGTTACATCGTGTTTCCATAGAATTCTTCCACGTCGGGCTGGGCGGGCAGAGGTCGTCCTGAAACAACAACAACAACAAAATACACAACAACAAAATACACAACAACAACAACAAAATACACAACAACAACAACAAAATAAACAACAACAACAAAATGAACAAACAACAAAATGAACAACAACAAAATAAACAACACAACAACAACAAAATTAAACAACAACAACAACAACAAAAATCAACAACAACAACAACAACAACAAAAATAAACAACAACAAAATAAACAACAACAAATAAACAACAACAAAATAAACAACAACAAAATAAGCAACAACAAAATAAACAACAACAACAAAATAAACAACAACAACAAAATAAACAACAACAACAAAATAAACAACAACAACAACAAAATAAACAACAACAACAAAACTAAACAACAACAACAAAATACACAACAACACAACAACAAAATACACAACAACAACATCATCATATTCCAGGTGATAAGTCACACCAGCATCCACACATGTGTCGTGTTTAGACACCATCCCTGAGGAAAAATCGGGGAGTTGTGAGTCCCCAGGGCTGTATATGGCAACGTTCTGGCTGCTCCTGCGACGGTACTGGAACCATTCGTATCGGTCTTTGCCTTTCCAATGGATCATTCCAGTGGCGTGGAGAGGGGGAGGGGGGTCTGCTGCATGGGTAACAGCTTGCCCTCCATACTTACTTACCCAGGTTTTGCGCTCTAAAGACTAGAGAGCAACTCCGCAGTCTTCCGAGACTGATGGGTGCCTACTACTACTAAAGGGCAGGATAGCTCAGTGGTTAGAGCCCTCGTTTTCTCCAAAGCTAAGGTTTTAAACAGCATCGAGCGTGAATAGCCAGTAGATGGGTGACCGTTTGCGCGCCTTGTTTCATTACAGTCCCCCAGTTTAACCAGCTGTAATTTATCGGTACCTGCCCTCTTTAGGGTCAGGGAAGGTAAGCAGCGAGGGAGAGGAGATGGGCGCTGCCCTCAGCATACTGGCTCCTGGAGAAGCTGAGGTCTCTGATACCTCGCTCCCCTATGACCACATAGGTTATGGGAACACTTTTAGATATGGTCAGATTGTGGAGACATTTAACCGGAAGTAAATTACAAAAGTATAAACAAACAATGCTGAACATGTTAAAAACACTCTATTTTTCCTATTCATTTTGTTTTGCTTTTTTATTTGATAGGGTCGCACAAAACACAGATTTCAAAAGTAGAAGGGAAAACATTCTGAAAAAATATAGACAACTTCTTTCCCCCCTTTTTTGTACCGTACTTTATCTGTTTTAATTGAAAAGTTCGCACATATACAGATTATTATTATTATTTTTTTGTATTATGTCACGGCAGATTTCTCTGTGTGAAATTCGGGCTGCTCTGTATATATATATATACCTTGGTTCTTGTGGGTGGGAAGGCTTCATAGAAATGAGTATCCATGTACTCCAGGTTGGCGTGGGGGCCACTTTGCCGGCACCGTCTGGGCGCTGGGATGTCTTCTGAGTCTGCTGCACTCATAGTGTCTGATGATAAACGTGTGTGTGTGTGTGTGTGTGTGTGTGTGTGTGTGTGTGTGTGTGTGTGTGTGTGTGTGTGTGTGTGTGTGTGTGTGTGTGTGTGTGTGTGTGCATATGCTCACGTCACGTGCTGGTAGGTGCCAACAAGCGCGCCTATGCATGCACATACACACACGCATCACACACATACACATACGTGTGCACATGCACACAAACGCACACGCACGCACGCATGCATGCATGCACACACATGCATGCACGCACGCATGCACGCACACACGCCCCGTCTTCCCACACACATGCACGCACGCAACGTACACACACACACACGTACACACACACACACACAACACACACACACACACACACACACACACACACACACACACAACACACACACACACATTTCAAGATTGAAATGCTTAACCTCTTTTGGGGTATGAAGGATTACAGACATTTTGAACAGGACAATAAACCTAACAGCAATCGACTTAATATATCAGTACCAACAGAAAGTGAAAAACAAGTGTTCATCATGAGAGGAACTACTATAGTGAAATAATCAACAAAACAGTAAAACATGCAAGGAGTTTAAAAAAATATTATTTCATCCTCTTCCTTTTTAAAAAATACCATTTAATTGAAGGCTCGGGGGAAAATTGATTCTGTTTTGAAAGCAAATGGTATTTTCAAGAAATACTGGCAAATCTGGTACATTTTGACAGG
>CM060331.1:55292599-55297599 GCA_030674155.1 Stramonita haemastoma
GTAGTAGTAGTAGTAGTAGTAGTAGTAGTAGTAGTAGTAGTAGCAGTAGTAGTAGTAGTAGTAGTAGTAGTAGTAGTAGTAGTAGTAGTAGTAGTAGTAGTAGTAGTAGTAGTAGTAGTGCAGCAACATCAAACAGATACCTTTTCCAGGGCAGCAGCCTTAGTATGGTTTGTCATCCAGTCTGCTTCCAGTAGCATCTCTCTAAAGGCATCCTTCAGATTGGAGATCATGGTGTCCATCTGTCACAAGACCAAAAGGACTTGCAAAAACAATACTGCAACGCACTGTCCAAGGAGGAGGAAAAAGAGGCAGACCAAGGAAGAGATGGGAGGACAACATCAGCGAATGGACAGGTCTAGAACTCAACAAAACTTTGAGAAAGGCAGAACAGAGAGAGGAATGGAGGGAACCGGTTGTCAAGTCTTCGGGGGTGCCCCCACGGTCGCCAGACTAAGGAACAGACAGACAGACAGACAGACAGACAGACAGACAGACAGACAGATAGATAGATAGGTCACACGTTCAAACCATTCTGCTTTATGGAAGAACAGCTCATTGTGTACTGGTAAAACAGATGACAATTTAAAAAAAAATGCATGCACACTAATATCGTGTTTAGATATCGAGTTTTATATATATATATATATATATATATATATATATATATATATATATATATATATATATATATATATATATATAAAACTTTCATGTGTTGCAGAAGGGGCAGGTAGATCTGTGGTCTAGAGGTAATGCACCTGCCTAGACAGCGAAAAGTACAGGTCCAAAGTGTGCGATGGTTCGATCCCTGTTTGGGCCAAAAACTTTTCCTCCTTTCATAAGACAATGAGTGGTGGCCTGGGTGCTAGTCATTCCCCTGGGTGCTAGTCATTCGAATGACACAATAAACCGTGGGAAAAAAAGCCCGTGGTAACAAGAGAGTTTTCTCTGACAAAAATTCTGTAGAAAAAAGCCACTCTGATAGAGAGAAACAAACACAGTTGCAGACAGAAAAAGTAAATAAAAAAATGTGTGGCACTGCTCTTGTGACAACGTGCTCTCCCCAGGGTAGAGCATCGTGAATTTCACCCAGAGAAATCTGCCGTCACTTAAAAGTAGTAAAAAGGTAAAGATAAAGGTGTCCCGTAACTTTTGTGTCGTAGGAGAGTGAAGCATCACCTTCTCCAGGGGCCAGCATATTGAGGACGGCGCCCATCTCCTCTCCCTCGCTGCTTTAACTTCCCTGACCCTAAAGAGGGCAGGTACCCATTGACAGCTGGGTGAACTGGGGGCACTGTACTAAAGCCAAGGTGTGCAAACAGTCACCCATCCAAATGGTAACCACGCTCGATGCTGCTTAACTTTGACTTAGGGAAACCAAGTGCTCTGACTACTTAGCTATCTCGCCCTAAAATTAGTATAAAAATTGTGATGCTCCACCACGAAATGAGTCGCTTAGCACATAACCCACTTTTCCGCTAGAAGCCATTAAAGACAGGTGGGGTCAAGTTGGCAATTTTGAGATTTTGATTGGTTATAAAACTATAGCCATTATTCTACCTTGTAATGAAACATCAAGGCATAATTTTGTATCCTTTTGCTTTTAAACGTGCTGTAAAAATGCCCAAGCCTCTCATTCTGACCATTTATTATGATGCTAAACTTGTCCATTTTTCGTTTTTCATTTCCTGCAGTCTATAATTTCGACTTGTAATAACTTTTCATGAATATTTTCAATCTGTTTTTTTTTCTATTAAAGTAATAGCCATTTAATTGCAGATTAATAACATTTCAATAACTAAAAATTGACCTCCGGTCCAATGCGACTTCTTTATTGGTGGAGCGTCACAAATAGGAATAAAAAAAAAAAAGCAGATCCATCCAACTGGTAATCACGCTCGATGCTGCTTAACTTTGACTTGGAGAAACCAAGTGCTCTGACCACTTTGCTATCCCGCGTGCCCTAAAAGTAGTAAAAAAAATAATAGGAACAAAAAAAAAGCCTATCGACCTTGGCCTTGGCAGTGGCAGGGAAGTGATGGTCCACGTACAGACGGCCCGAGGCCTCTTTGAAGAAGGTGTCCGTCAGACTCACACACGTGGACCATCTCTCCGAACTGCGCGAGGTTCCGCTAAGACTCTGTGCAGAGAGAAGTCAGGGGGGTGGGGTTTGGGGGTTTTTTTAAAGTTTTTTTTTTGGTAAACGTCTGTGTGTGTGTGGGGGGGGGGGGGGGGGGGGCGGGGGGGGGGGGGTTAGGTGGGGGGTGGAGGGTGGAAGGGTGTTGGGGTGTTGGTGATGTGTGTTAATGTTTGTTTGTTTGTTTGTGTGTGTTGTGTTGTGTGTGTGTGTGTGTGTGTGTGTGTGTGTGTGTGTGTGTGTGGTGTGTGTGTGTGTGTGTGGAGTGGAAGGGGGTGAGGGTGGGGGGGGTGCTGGTGATGTATGTTTGTGTTGTTATTGTGGTATGTGGGTTTTCGTGTGGGTGTGTGTTGTGGGGAAGGCGGTGTTAGTATGTGTCCGTGATGTGAGGGAGGATGTATGTATGTATGAATGTATGTATGTATGAATGTGTGTGTGTGTGGTGTGTGTTGGTGTGTGTGTGTGTGTGTGGTGTGTGTGGCTCGTCTCTGTGCTTCTGATCTGCTTCTCTTCTCTCCCTCCTCCTCTCTCTCTCCCTCCTCCCTCCCTCTCCCTCTCTCTCTCCCTCCCTCTCTTCCCCCTCCCCTCTCTCTCTCCTCCCTCTCTCTCCCCTCCCCTCTCTCTCTCCCTCTCTCTCCTCTCCCCCTCTCTCTCCCTCCTCTCTCTCTCTCCTCTCCTCTCCCCCATCTCTCTCCTCTCTCTCTCTCTCTCCCTCTCTCTCTCTCTCTCTCTCTCTCTCTCTCTCTCCCTCTCTCTCTCCCTCTCTCTCTCTCTAGACTAACCTGAAAACTTGCGTGACATCCCTGAAATTTCTGGTCCACAGGCCAGATAAACCCGTTCACAAATGACCACAGACTAGTTCTCAACATCCCCCTGCAATATTCTTTAGATCAGCTCATCATCTAGATAACGTAGCAAATTGCTGACATCCTGAATATTTTCTTCCACCAGACCGTGCACACAAGACAGTTAACGCCATAGCATAAAGTAGAAGACTACATGAGTAGCATGAGTATCCAGATAGATAGTATTCAGATGAATAGAGTAGATAGATAGATAGATAGATAGATAGATAGATAGATAGATAGAAAGAATAGATAGAAGAGATAGATAGAAGATAGATAGATGAGATAGATAGAATAGATAGATAGAGAGACACTAAGATCTCACAGTGCTTCTCACGAGTGACAAATGAGACAATGTATGTTCTAGGAAACCTTCAAGATGTTAAGCTGGGGAACGCTTAACGGATAGATAAAATGGACAAGCGGGTGACGTTTGGAAACAAGAAATAGAAACCAGAGCGCTAGCCGAGATATACCTTGTGGAGGTAGAGTTGAGGATGTGGAAGATCTTGTCGTAATAGGGCAAAGTGTAGACCACCACCTCTTCCTCCATTGTGATGTTGATGCCCACGGCGGAGAAATGACCTTGAACGTATTCCAGCCAATCAAACTGCACAACAGCACACACGTCATCAAGGAAAGACAACAACAACAACTACGTCATAAGATCAGTGACGTTGTCATTTGATTCTTATCACTGAGAAAAAAAAGTAGTGGAGGAAAACAAGTGCAGGTAATTACTTACAACTTCAATTTTTGCTTCTTATTAGAGTGTAATCCTGGAGTTAAAATCAGTGCTGACTCCGCTCTCCCCAAAAGTCCTCCGGATGAAACTGTAAACCGAGGCCCCGTGTGTGCTAACGCACACAAAATACCATTTACGCACACGTTAAATCCTGTTCCACTTTTCGTAAGAGTAGGCCATTGTCTGCCGGTGGGAACATATGACAAGATATACAAAATTGCATAGACACGGGGATTGGATGTAAAAAAGCACATGAGTGCTTATTCTTTTATCCTAGATATAAAAGAATAAATAAATAAATAAAATAAGAAATAGCGCAGATACCAGTGTCCTGATTTGTGTGTGGCAGGTTTGTGTGTCTTACCTGTGGGTACCTGTCGGACAGCTGTCGGAGGGTCATGTTGTTGTAGAGCTTCTGGTCATCCAACGTCTCTTCTCGGGGCATGGTGGCCTGAAGTGTGGGAAAAAATAGTGAGAAAATAAAAGTTGTCATGTCCAGAATATTGTTATTTTAGATTTTCTTAGTAGTATTTATTTGAAACTTTCAAATACTTTAATTTTCTGTTTTGTGTACATGTTTGTTTTAATCCTGCCTCGTTCAGGTTGGGTGGGTCCTTGTTGTTTTTCTTTGGGGAGTGGGGGGAGATAGATAGATAGATAGATAGATAGAAGAGAGAGAGAGAGAGAGAGAGAGAGAGAGAGAGAGAGAGAGAGAGAGAGAGAGAGAGAGAGAGAGAGAGAGAGAATTTTCAGTAAGTGTGTATGCGTGTGTTGCAGTGAGTGTTCGTGCACTCATAAACACACACACACACACACACACACACACACACACACACACACACCACACGCACGCACGCACGCACGCACACACACACACAACCACACAACAAACAAACACAACACACAGCTTTTTCTCCCACCCCCACTCCCACAGCCCTCCTCTCTCCTCTCCCTCTCTCTCTCTCTCTCTCTCTCTCTCTCTCTCTCTCCCTCCCCTCCCCTCCCCTCCCCCCACCGTTCTTCCCCTCGTTCTATCCCTCTCCACCCTAACTCCCCCCCCCCAAACCATCCACCCCACCCCAAACCTTCGCCAGCAAAAAAAACACAAAACCAAACCCTGAACAACATAAATATCGCTTACATTGGCAATCTGTATTTCAAGGTCGACCATTTGTATAGAGTCCAGGACAGAGGTCATGGGGTTAGCGCCGAGAAGGGTCATAAGGTCAACGTACAGCTTCTGGTACAACAAGAGCACAGGGCTGGTTCGAGG
>CM060331.1:55310099-55312599 GCA_030674155.1 Stramonita haemastoma
AAGCAATCATGTGCTTTTTTTCATCCGGTCCCCGTGTGTATGCAGTTTTGTAAATATTGTCATCTGTTCCCACCGGCACACGATGGCCTACTCTTACGAAAAGCGGAACAGGATTTAACGTGTGCGCAAGGTGTTCAAGAGAGAGAGAGAGAGAGAGAGAGAGAGAGAGAGAGAGAGAGAGAGAGAGAGAGAGAGAGAGAGAGAGAGAGAGAGAGAGAGAGAGAGAGAGAGAGAGAGAGAGAGAGAATGAATGAATGAATGAATGAATGAATGAACATTTTATTGAATGAACATTTTTATTGAGGGAAAAGATTAAGCACAATGGTGGCTTGTTTTCATCCAACCCTCTCTAAAAAAAAAAGTGAATCAATCAACCAATCAATCCAATCGCATAATTCAAGTATAAAGCTATGAAAATCAACCCAGGTTCGAGTCCGGTCGAGGAGATTTTTCTCCTGGAGTTAACATCAGTGCTGACTCCACTCTCCCCAAAAGTCCTTCGGATAAGACTTTAAACCGAGGCCCCGTGTGCGAACGCACGCAAAACACCTTGCGCACACGTTAAATCCTGTTCCGCTTTTCGTAAGAGTAGGCCATCGTGTGCCGGTGGGAACAGATGACATTTACAAAACTGCATACACACGGGAACTGGATGAAAAAAGCACAAGAGTGATTATTCCATTATCATCGACACAAAAGAATAAATCGAATCAAATCTCTCTCTTCTCTCTCCTCTCTCTCTCTCTCTCTCTCTCTCTCTCTCTCTCTCTCTCTCTCTCTCTCTCCTCTCTCTCTCCTCTCTCTCTCTCTCTCTCTCTCTCCTCTCCTCCTCTCTCTCTCTCTCTCTTTCTCTCCTCTCTTCTCTCTTCTCTCCTGTCTGCCTCTCTCTCTCGTGTCTCTGTCTCTCCTTTCTGCCTGTCTCTCTTTGTATCTCTCTCTCTCTCTTTCTTCTCTGTCTGCATGTCTTTCTGTCTGTCTCTTTGTCTGTCTGTCTCTCTACCCCTCTCTCCCCTTCTCTCCTTTCCTCCTCTCTCTCTCCTTCTCTCCCTCCTCCTTCCCTCTCTCTCTCTTCCCTGCCTCTCCTTCTCCTCCCTCCCCCCCCCTCTCTCTCCTTCTCCCTCTCTCCTCTGTCCTCTTCCCTTCTTCGGAGAGGTCCTGTCACAAAGATGAGGATGAGTGTTAGTAGTAGAAAAGGATACAGTGATGTATAGCAGTGTGTGACCAAAACGTGGGCAGAGCCATCAGGATCACTTAACCTGATCATCCCAAAGGCCACCCCCCCCCCCCCCGAGAAGAAAAGAACCGCCAGTCACCTGTGATGCTAAACATAGACCCACTGCACCCACCTACCTCTTCCTCCCATCCCACCCCATCCCCCACACTCTCATTACCCTCTACCCATTCCACTCTCTCCTGTCCTCTGTCTTCCTTCTTCCCCACCCAACCCCTCTTTTCAACTCAGTCAGTATATACTTTTTGCTTTTGTCACGGTTATGTTGAGAGAGAGAAGAGAGAGAGAGAGAGAGAGAGAGAGAGAGAGAGAGAGGAGAGAGAGAGAGAGAGAGAGAGAGAGAGAGAGAGAGAGAGAGAGAGAGAGAGAGAGAGAGAGAGAGGAGAGAGAGAGAGAGAGAGAGAGAGAAGGCAAGGCAAGCAAGCAAGCAAATTCTTTTATTCGAGGATAATAGATAAGCACTCGTGTGTTTTTTTACATCCAGTCCCCGCCCTTTTCAGGGATAACATCAAGTTGAAAAAATACTAAACAATAAAACTATACGCAGTACCAGAGAGAGAGAGAGAGAGAGAGAGAGAGAGAGAGAGAGAGACAGACAGACAGACAGACAGACAGACAGACAGACAGACAGACAGACAGACAGACAGACAGACAGACAGACAGACAGACAGACAGACAGACAGACAGAAACAGAGAAATACATAGAGAGAGACACACTGTGTGTGAGAGAGAGACACGTAGAGACAGACACACACACAGAGAAACAGAGACAGAGAGAGAGAGACATAGAGAGACAGATGAAAGTGAGATAGAGACAGAGAGACCTCAGCTTACAAACAAAGAAGAAGCCTCCGCTGACACGCCCGTTTAGGGAATTTTTTCCTCTAAAGTTACTAACTCCACTCCCCCGATTATTCTCTCTTCTCTCTCTCTCTCTCTCTCTCTCTCCTCTCTCTCTCTCATCTCTCTCTCTCTCTCTCTCTCTCTCTCTCTCTCTCTCTCTCTCTCTCTCTCTCTCTCTCTCTCTCTCTCACTTCCCCACTCTTGTGGGAAGAGAAATGTATACACAAGTGTTGTTCAGAATCAGGTACAGGGGACGGGATAGCCGAGTGGTGAGAAAATTGCGCTCGCAATCTGACGACCCGGGTTCGAATCCCGTTCGAGGGGATATTTTCCCCTGGAGCTAACACTAAACACCGAGGCCCCGTGTGCGAACGCGCGCAGAACATCTTGCGCACACAGTTAAATCCTGTTCCGCTTTTCGAAAGT
>CM060331.1:55315099-55317599 GCA_030674155.1 Stramonita haemastoma
AATCCTGTTCTGCTTTTTGTAAGAGTAGGCCATTGTGTGCCGGTGGGAACAGATGACAATATTTACACAACTGCATACACAAGGGGACTGGATGAAAAAAAGCTCATGAGTGCTTATTCTATTATCCTCGATATAAAAGAATAAATAAATAAACAAAAGTAAATAAAACATCTTGCACACACGTTAAACCTGTTTTGCCCTTTGCAAGTGTAGGCATTTTGCACAGGTAAGAATAGATAATAAATAGAATATGTTTAAAAAAAAAAAAGTTGCATGCACACGAGTGTAGTGTTTAGACACCGCCACCCCCCCCCCCCCCCCCCCCCCCTCAAGTCAGAATGCCTCTGTGGGCAAAAAAGGGTCACATGACTGCTAAAAATCTTACCATTGGTGAACCTTGGAGCTCTAGTGGACAAATGGTAAAAGTAAAAAGTAAAGGTGTCCCATAACCTAGGCAGTCGTAGGGGAGCGAGGCATCAGACACCTCAGCTTCTCTAGGGGCCAGCATATTGATGGTGGCATCCATCTCCTCTCCCTCGCTGCTTTAACTGCCATGACCCTAAAGAGGGCAGGTACCCATTTACAGCTGGGTGAACGGTGGGGATTGTGCTGAAACCAAGGTGCACAAACGGTCACCCATCCAGCTGGTAACCACGCTCAACTCTGCTTAATTAACTTGACTGAAGAAAGTGAGCGCTCTGACCAATGAGCTATCCCGTCCCTGTAGTGGACAAATGAAAAGAAAAAAAAACACGCTAATCTACACTAGTCCATTAACTGGTTAGCATTGTGGGGGTGGGGCATTGAGAAAAAATACCCAGCTTTGTCCTAGTGTGGCAGTCCCTTGCCAATGTCGGAATCTTAGCGAAGCTTTTACTGGGGGTGGGGTGGGGGTTGAATGGGGTGTACATTCATTGATGTTGTTCACCCGTTTCTTTCTCTGCCTATCTTTTCTTCTCCCTTTCCTGGACTGACCTAACTTATGGAGGACAGGGTAGATCAGTGGTCAGAGCACTAGCTTTCCCCAAGCTAAGGTTAAGCAGCGTCGAGCGTGGTTACCAGTTGGATGGGTGACCGTTAGCGCGCCTTGGCTTCAGTTCTCTCCCCCAGTTCACCCAGCTGTAAATGGGTACCTGCCCTCTTTAGGGTCAGGGAAGGTAAAGCAGCGAGGGAGAGGAGATGGGCGCCGCCCTCAACATGCTGGCCCCTCGAGAAGCTGAGGTCTCTGATATCTCGCTTCTCAACGATTGCATAGGTTATGAAAATACCTTAACCTGTACCTTATCAACGAGATGGTCTTTGGAAAGCTGTTGAGACTTGTAACATGACCGTCCCACTTCAGTGTTATTTTCCTGACAATTGTAAGGAGGTTTAATAATTGTATGAACATCCCTCTGGGGCTTGTCTGAATAGGTTACATACTTTGTTTTAGTTGTGAAGCGATTTAGAAAGGATATGCATGTCACAAGAAGTCTTCTGTAGCATGGCACATTAAATTTTTTTGTGGACATTTCCAATAAACTTTCGATACATGTTTGCATTTTGTTTTCATAAGTGAATTAAGGACACGGGAAAATGTACTAAAATTATACAATTTTTCTTGAAAAGTTCTTGAAAAACTACTTTGGACGTATGTCTAAAAATTTGAACAGGAGAGATTTGTTCGTTTGTAATCAGCGATTTATTCTAAAATAACGGAACAGCTTGATACACCCATGGGGATGCCACGGACCAGTCAGTATAAATAGCTTCCCTACCTTCTGGAAATTCTGTGCTAGGAATTTCCTCTTTTCTGTCTCTCTCTTTGTTTTCACCTTGTTCCTGTTCACCCTGTCACCTCCATCGTGTCTATTTTCTACATTCTCCGTTCCTTCTTTTGCCTGTCTTCCACAAATATTTTAAAATATAACAGTTCTCTCCCCTGCGGAAGTTGGATGCGATGGGTCTGACTTGCCAGGCACTGTACGCCAGTGCAACGCATTTGTCGCTCATATGACAGACAATAGTTGCTGTCTGAGCGTTCGACGACGACGACGACGATGAAGGAGAAGAATGAAGAAGAAGAAGAAGAAGAAGAAGAAGAAGAAGAAGAAGAAGAACAACAACAACAACAAGAACAAGAACAAGAAGAATTAAACCAGCCGCCATGGCGCAGTGGTTAGCGCCTTGGATTCCGGACTGGAAGGTCGCGGGTTCGAATCCCATGAGTCATAGGGATTTTTCGGGCTCCGGTCGGCTCCTACCCAGAGTGAGTGTGCTGTGGGCTCAATGGGGAGACTGGGACCACACAGTCGAGCTTCATCCACTTTACGGATGCGACTTTGAGAGTGTTGCTCAAATTACCTGACCAACACTGCAGGTGTCTGTATCTCTCGGGCCCGGTTGACGCCGGGATATATTATGATAGTAAGCGTAGAGTACAGCCCTGTCAAGTAGTCTCCAAGCATATGCACCTCCACAGCAGCATCATTACATCATCCTCATTCTCATCGATCATCAT
>CM060331.1:55322599-55327599 GCA_030674155.1 Stramonita haemastoma
CACCCGCCTAACAAGTAAACCGTGAGGTTCTGGGTTCTATTCCCAGCCTTGTTCTTTCTTCCCAGTTTTGACGAGAAAATCGAAGTGAATGTTAAAGTCCTTGAGATGACACTGTAAACCGAGGCCTCGTGTGCGAATTCACACAGAACATCTTGCAAACAAGTTAAAGCTCGTTCTGTCTTTTGGAAGAGTAGGCCATTTCCAGTCGGCAGGAAGGGATGACAAAATTTGAAAAAACGCATGCACACAATCATGTGTTTAGACACCTTCCCCGAAACAGGCTTCTGGGTGGTGGCTTAAAAACCAGGCTTGATCCCAGTCCCTCAAATTGTTAGCACAACGCTCAAACCATCGACCTGTCTCGCCCCTAATGCTTGTTTAAATAGTAGGTAGGCCTATGTATAACCACACACACACACACACACACACACACACACACACACACACACACACACACACACACACACACACACACACAACACACACACATACAACCCCCTCCCCACCCCCCACTCCCCACCCCCCCACCACACTTTTGCGTGCAAGCACCACACAATAAACAGCACCTAATGACACACTCCCCCCAGTGACTCATCACTATAGTACCCCACCCTGCCCTCAATTTCTCCCCAAGACGGAGCGTTCCTTTCTGCACTGCCTGGCCCAGTTCATTAGCCTGGAGAGTGTTTGTCAGCATGCAAAGGGTTCGATTCCCGTTCGAGGGGATTTTTTTTCTCTGGAGTTAACATCAGTGCTGATTCCACTCTCCCCAAAAGTCCTCCACACACACACACTCACACACACACACACGCGTGCGCGCGCGCACACAACACACACAACACGCACACACAACGCACACAACACGCACGCACGCACGCCACACACACACACACGCAACACACACACACACACACACACACACACACACACACACACACACACACACCAGTGAGTTAATTAATTATACCAGGATAACGCAAAACAAACATAACAGTCAAAACCGTTTGTATTAAAAAGATGTACTTAAAAAAAACAAAACATCTCAAACTTGCAGAATTATACCAAACAAAGTGCAGAATAATTTACACAAATAGCACAAATTCGTATGAGACTATAAACCGAGGTCCCGTGTGCGAACGCAGGCAGAACATCTTGCGCACACGTTAAAATCCCGTTCCGCCTTTCGGAAGAGCAATATATATATCTAAACACGACACCTGTGTGCATGCTGGGTTTATATATATATATAGACCCAGCATGCACACAGGTGTCGTGTTTAGACACCATCCCTGAGGGGAAAAAAAAATAATGGGTAGGCGCTGCACTTGTGGCGACGCGCTCTCCTGGGGAGAGCAGCCCGAATTTCACGCAGAGAAATCTGATGTGACATAAAGTGGCATAAAATAGAAAAAAACAAACACAAAAAACTAGCCAACAAGTTTTACCAGGCGCTGCCCTTCAATCTGTAAACCTTCTTCAACATAGTTATCGATCAAAACCTTTTATTTCGAGGATAATGAATAAGCACTCGTGTGCTTTTTCTTTTTTTCTTTTTTACATCCAGTCCCCGTTACAATCAAGCGTCCAGTGCAAATATGAATTTCAAAAGAGAAAAGGATGAAAAAAAAGAAGAGCTGTAAAGAATTGCGATCAAGAACAATAATATTGCGAAGGAAAAACATAGAAGCAGGAAAATAGCGGAGAAGAAGAACAATTGTGAAGAAGAATTGCGAAAAAGAAGAAGAAGAATTGCGAAAAAGAAGAAGAAGAATTGCGGAGAAGAATTGAGAAGAAGAAGAAGAAAAAGAAGAAGAAGAAGAAGAAGAAGAAGAAGAAGAAGAAGAAGAAGAAAGAAGAAGAAGAAGAAGAAGAATTGCGAAGAAAAATTGCAAAGAAGAATTGCGAAGAAGAATTGCGAAGAATTGCAAAGAAGAATTGCAAAGAAGAAGAATTGCAAAGAAGAAGAATTGCAAGAAAAAGAATTGCAAAGAAGAAGAATTTCGAAGAATTGCAAAGAAGAATTGCAAAGAAGAAGAATTGCAAAGAAGAAGAATTGCAAAGAAGAAGAATTGCAAAGAAGAAGAATTGCAAGAAGAAGAATTGAAGAAAAGAATTGCAGAAGAAGAAGAAGAGGAAGAGAAGAAGAAGAATGAAGAAAGAAGAAGAAGAAGAAGAAGAAGAAGAAGAAGAGAAGAAGAGAAGAAGAAGAGATGAAGATGATGATGATGATGATGATGATGATGATGATGATGATGATGATGATGAACAACAACAACACCAACAACATCGAAAAACAACACACAACCAAAACACGATCACCAAAACAATCCCCAACCCCCCAAAACAACAACAACAACAACAAACAAAACAACAACAACAACAAAAAACAACCCCCCCCGCCCCCTGTCACGAAAACACAACACTCAAATAATCTTATGCTCGCTGGAAGGCTTGTGTCTGAACTCATAGTCCACATGCACGAACGCACGCTCCACTTCAGGCAGGCTCTCCAACTTTTGCTGCAGACTCTCTCCAATGTCGTGCGCCTCACGCAAGCGCATGGACTCCGGCAAGACGATGTCGACCTTCACCAGGAAGTTGTTGCCGTAGTGGTAGGCTCTCAGCGTATCGATGTGTGTGACCCTGGGGTCATGGTTCATGGCGATCCAGGTCAGATGGGACAGGAAATCTTGGCTGGCGGTGTGGCCGGTCAGCAGGCGGATTTGCTCTGCCAGGAGATCGTTTCGTTATTTTTTTTTTAGTAATTTAAATGTTATTCATTCGTTCGTTCGTTCGTTCGTTCGTTCGTTCGTTCGTTCGTTCGTTCGTTCGTTCGTTCGTTCATTCATTCATTCATTCGTTCGTTCGTTCTTTTGTTCGTTTGCTCGTTCGTTCGTTCGTTAATTCATTCATTCATTTATTTGTTTGTTTATTCATTCCATTCATTTATTAATAAATATGTATATATTTTAGTCATTTCATTTATTTACTGATTTATTTATTCTTTTGGATTGATTTGTTTCTTCAGTGATCTATCTGTTCATTTTATTTATTTCTCTCTTTGTTTGTTCATTTATCTACTTATTTATTGATTTATTTATTTTTCTACCTAGTCATTTGTTTATTCATCTGTGAATATTGAGGATGTTCCTCCTTCTCAATAATAAAAAAGGGATATTCAATTAAAAAAAGATTGCAAATCAGACAATTCTATGAAAAGTTACTTCACATTGAAATGCTAGATTCCAAGAAGTTGAGAACTGAGAAACTGGCAAATTTGGCATCATAATAGGTAGTCAAGATAAGGGGATGGGTGTTTTCAAACGTGTTTTTTTTTAAGCCCAAAAGAAACAAAATTAGGTATTAATACTTCAGTACAAGGTAGAGGAAAGCTTATATTGTTATAAAGAATGAATAAATAGATAAATACAAATATAATAAATAAATAAATAAATAAATAAATAACCCAAGTCGCAAAATCGACAACTTGACTTCCTCCACCTGCGTCAAAATGGCTCATAGCGGAAAAGTGGGTCAGACGCTGTACGACTCATGTCGTGATGGATGGTCAGAAGGTATGTTTGCATACAGAGCATAGTATGTTGCTTTTGTAGGGTTTTCTATGCTGCATGCTCTCTGATGAGATGTGTGTCATTCATTCTTTTATCCTCCGCTGTTTAATCTTTCGCTCGTGACCTAAATGAAGTTCTCTCTTTGTGATAATAAAATTATTTGAATTCTGAATTTGGAATGCGAACGTGGGTGTACCACCTTGCACACACGGTTTAAAACCGAGCCGTTATTTTGAAGAAGAAAGCAAGGAAGATATGGCTGGTAGTATGAATGACAAGACTAGAGCATGCAAATTAGCCGGCTTGGTACAATGGTTAGCGCCTTGAGTTATGGACTGGAAGGTCGCGGGTTCGAATTCCATAAGGGTTATGGGGATTTTTCAGACTCTGGCTGGCTCCTACCCAGAGTGAGTGTGCTGTGGGCTCAGTGGGAAGACTGGGACCACATATTCAAGCTTCATCCACTTTAGGGATGCGATCTTGAGAGTGTTGCTTAAATTACCTGACCAACACAGCAGGTGTCTGTATCTCTTGGGCCCGACTGGCACCGGGGTGTATCATGATAGAAAGAGTGCAGTCTTGTCTTGTAGTCTCAAGGCACATGCACTTGCATGGCAGCATCGTTCTATCATCTTCATCATCATTTGTCATCACGCAATCTAAGAGAATTGTCTCTGATTCAGTGACCGCGGTTGCTCTGGTCTCATGGTGAGTCTCATGGCATTGTTATGTTTCCTTATACATTTCTGTGTCTGTTGTGTGTTTCTGTCAGTCTTCAGGGTAGGAGGTTATTTGTCTATTTTATATATTCATTTATTTTATTTATTCATTTATTTATTATTGTATGAGGTTACTCATCTATTTTGTTTATTTGTTTCTTCATGTATGAGGTTATTTATCTATTTTGTTTATTTATGTATTCTTGCGTGAGGTTATTTATCTATTTTGTTTATTTATTTATTCTTGTATGAGGTTATTTATCTATTTTGTTTATTTGTTTATTCTTTTATATCGAGAATAATGGAATAAGCACTCTTGTGCTTTTTTTTTACATACAGTCTCCGTGTGTATGCACTTTTGTAATTTTGTCATCAGTTACCGCTGGCACACAATGGACTACTTTTCCAAAAAGCGGAACGGGTTGTAACGTGTGCGCAAGATGTTCTTTGTGCGTTCGCACACGGGGCCTCGGTTTGAAGTCTCATCCGAAGGACTTTTGGGGAGAGTGGGGTCAGCACTGATGTTAACTCCAGAGGAAAAATCCTCTTGAACGAGATTTGAACCCGGGTTTGCAGATCACGAGTGCATCACTCTGAACACCAGGCTATCCCGTCCCCCATTTACTGGAGAAGGTCGTTGGAGGGATGCTTTGGCTTTCGCTACCCCAGGTGGGCATCTCACTCAGTCTGGTTTCGCGACTAAGCTATT
>CM060331.1:55337599-55340099 GCA_030674155.1 Stramonita haemastoma
CTCGCGCTGTTGACCATGATCTTTGATTTCTCTGTACTGACCTCCATGCCGTATGCGCTCGCTCGATCTGTTAAATTGTCTGTGAGGATTTGCAGTTCTTGTTTGCTGCTGCCCATGAGGTCAATGTCATCTGCAAATCTGAGGTTGCAAAGGGGTCTTCCACCAATGGAGATGGAAGTGTGGTGGTTTTGCAGTGTCTCTGTCATGATGTTTTCGAGGAAGAGGTTGAAGAGTACAGGTGAGAGTAGGCAGCCCTGGCGAACCCCAACCGTGGTCTTGAAGAACTCGCCCACGTGATTATTCATAAAAACTGCACTTTCTGCATTCTCGTACAGAGCTTTGATGACTTCAATTAGACAGCTGTCAATGTTGAAGTGCCTGAGTACTTGCCAGAGGCCGTCATGCCATACCCTGTCAAAGGCCTTTTTGAAGTCTATGAAATTGTGGTACAAGTCTTTTTGGTGTTGGAGATGCTTCTCTATCAGAATTCTCAGATTGAAAATTTGTTCCATTGTGCTGCGTTTTGGTCTAAAGCCCGCTTGTTCTTCTGCCAGGAGTTTTTCCGCTTGGTTTTTCAGTCTGTTGAGGACTACCTGCAGCATGATCTTGCTAGGATGACTTATGAGACTGATGGTTCTGTAATTCTGGCATTGTTTGAGGTTTCCTTTCTTTGGCAGGGGTATTACAAGAGACTGTGTCCATTCTTTTGGCCATTCTTTGGTGTCGTGGATCTTCTGACAAAGTTCTGTGAATCGCCTTGCTGTTTCGTTCCCTCCATTTTTTATGAGTTCAGCTGGGATGTTATCGATTCCAGGGGACTTCCCCTTCTTCAATTGTCTAATAGCTGCATCTACTTCACACCTTAGTATTGGTGGGTCTTTATCTTGGTGTTCAGGGGGTTTGTCAGAAACTATGTTGGTATCTGGGCGTAGTGGGTAGTTGTACAATCCCTCACAGTATTCTGTCCAGCGTTGGAGGATGGCATTGTTTTCCGTTAAAAGATTTCCTTCTTTGTCTTCAATAACAGAGGCTTTAGGCTGTGTGGTTTTCGTTAGTGCTTTCAGAGTGTCGTAAGCTGTTTTGCTGTTTCCCTTGGTCATTCCAGCTTCGATGTTGTTGCATTGTTCTTCTATCCACGCTTCTTTGGCTTCTCTCATCTTTTTCCTCACTTCTCTGTGGCTATCCATGTACTTCTTGTAAGCTTCTTGACTTGTGAACTTTTGTTTTTTAAGTTCTCTTCTTTTGTCGCAGAGGTCAAGAACCTCATTTGTCACCCAAGGTTGTTTCTTTGTTCTGCTTCTTCCTAATGTTTCTTCTGCTGCTGTCGTTAGCACTTCTTTGATGTTGTTGGCCAATGTGTCCACATCATTGTCGATGGCTGTGAGTGCGGCGAACTTCCCTCCAATGTTGGCTTGGAAGATCTCAACCACTGTTGGGTCTTTCAGTTTTTCCAGGTCGAATCTTATGCGTGGGCTTTTTGGCTGTTGTTTTGTTTTCAGTTTCAGCCTGATGGTGGTAAGTACAAGGTCGTGGTCACTGCCAATGTCAGCTCCTGGGAATGTTCTTGTGTTTGCCTTGTTTCTGCTGGATTTGAATCTTTGGGGTGACAGAATGTAATCAATTTGATTATGAATCAGACCATTTGGTGAGTGCCAGGTTGATGTTCTGGATGGCTTGTGAGGGTGGAGTGTGTTAGCCAAAGTCAGTTTGTGCTTCTTTGCGAATTCCAGCAGCCGCTGTCCTCTGTCATTTGTTTCTCCCAGTCCAAATCGTCCTGTGGTTCCTGCCCAGGTGTCATAGGCATCAGGTCCCACCTTAGCATTCCAGTCGCCTTCCACAATAAGGATGTCTTTTTTGGGCGTTTTGGAGATGACGTTTTCAAGTTCTTCATAGAATTCTTCTATCTGATCGTCATCGTAGTCAGATGTTGGAGCATACACTTGGATGATGGTGAGATTCTGGGGTTTTGCAGAAACTCTGATTGAGATGAGTCTGCTGGATACTGGTGTGCAGCTGATGATGTTTGACACAATCTCTTTCCTGACAATAAAGCCTACTCCATGTTGATGTAGTTTTTCTTCCGCTGTACCATATTTTGTGGCCATCTTGCGTGGTTGTTTCTCCAAAGCCAATCCATCTGACTTCCGCAAGCCCTACTATGTCCCATTTATACCTCTGTAATTCATGTGTAAGTTCCTGTACTCTTCCTGTTTGGTACAGAGTTCTTACATTCCATGTACCAATGGTTGTCCCTTTATCTGGAAGCTTTAGGGTTTGTTCTGCCCCAGTAGCACACTTGTCACTCCCACCCTGGAGACTTGCAGTGGGTAGCGCGGTCGTTGTTGATCCGGGCCTCGACCGATCCGGCATGTCTTTCTGTTTGTTTTACTCATCATGTCCTTGCAGTGGGCTTGAGGAAGCTTGGTGGCGCCCATCTCCTCTCCAAGACTCCTACTGGTGGTTAAGAATGCACCAGCCCCTCACAACGTTTCGCCCGCCA
>CM060331.1:55355099-55359412 GCA_030674155.1 Stramonita haemastoma
TGCCCACCTTCACCCCCCCCCCCCCCCCCCCCCCCCCCCCCCATGATGCCTGATCTTGACAAAGTTTATTTGATGAGCAACCCGTTAACCCAGACTGATGCATACATGATTATTTCTAGTCCTTTGACCATTTAAAAGAGCCAACCCAGATTGATGCGTACATGATTATTTCTAGTCCTTTAACCATTTAAAAGAGCCAACCCGGATTGATTTATACGTGATTATTTCTAATCCTTTCATGACTTTACACAGTGTTAGTGTAACAGTATTGACAGAAGTATTATTATTATTATTATTATTATTAATTATTATTACTATTACTATTACTACTACTACTACTACTACTACTACTACTACTACTACTACTACTACTACTACTACTACTACTACTACTACTACTACTTTACGTTCTATAATAATTATTCTCATCTTGTTTTCTGTTTTATCTCATTGATGCTACCTGTCTTTGATAAGAAAATCCTTCTGATGAGACTATAAATCGAGGTCGCCTGTGAAAACGCACGCAGAACATCTTGCGCACAAGTTAAAACCCGTTCTGCTTTTCGGAAGAGTAGGCCATTGTGTACCGGTCGGAACGGATGACAAAATTTACAAAACTGCATACACACGGGGACTGCATGTAAAAAAAAGAAGAACTCGAGTGTTTATTCCATGATCCTCGAAATGAAAGATTAAATAAAATAAGAAAGAATGGTGTACTTAGCATGAAGTACATGATGTAAGGGAAACAATAAGTTTTTGAAAATATTTGAAAATATTAGTACAGTTCTTTCCCTTTGACCATAAAAGGCCACACACAACACAAGCGACAGTTAGGCCAGTTTGTCCTCTAGATTAATTCAAGAAGGGGGGGGGGGGGGGGGTATGAAAGTGCCTTGATTTGCTTTCACAGGATATAGCGCTATATAGACTCAGTATAATCGTTGTTATTATTATTATTATTATTATTATTATTATTATTATTATTATCATCATCATCATCATCATCATCATCATCATCATCATCATCATCATCATCATCATCATCATCATCATCATCATCATCAGTGTCACCATTATCAGCCTCATTATCGTTATTCTTTTCCCTCTTCTACTTATCATCATCATCATCATCATTCTTCTTCTTCTTCTTCTTCTTCTTCTTAGCAGCAGCAGCAGCAGCAGTCTCATCATCATTATCATCATTATTACCGTTATCATTATCATTATCCACGTGTAATACTTTGGGTGGCTCTACTTCACCACATGGGGGGGGGGGGGGGGGGGGGGTAATGCAATGTATGGCTTAAAGGTGGCTTTATATATATTTATTTATATATATATATATGGGTGGTTTTAGTTCATCTGTGGAGTAATATCTTCTAAGATGTCTGTCTCCAATTTGTGTAGTAGTAGTAGTAGTAGTAGTAGTAGAAACTTTTTTTTAATCACCATCCTGCAGACTGGTGTAATCTGAATGGATACATGTATTTCATCCTTTCAGTAATTTGTTTTGGACAGGATTTCCCAGTATTGTAGAGCACTTATAATTATTTCATCCTTTTAGTAGCGTATTTTGAATGGGATTTCACATAATTTTAGAGGATTTGGAATGGTTTTATTTCAACTGCAAGGCGATGCATTTTTTCTTCTTCCTCGTCTTCGAACGCTCAGACAGCAACTATCGTTATCCGTCATATGAGCAAAAATGCGTTGCGCTGCCGTTAAGCGCCTCATTAAGTCAGGCCCAGCGCATCCGACTTCGGCATGGAAGAGAAAATCGCTAAAGTATTTCTGGGGAAAAAAGGCAGGAGAACGGACCAAGAAGACAGAAAATAGACAAGAAGGAGGTGACAGGAAGAAAAGGAACAAGGCAGAAACGAAGAGAAGGATAGAAAAGAGGGAATTCCTGGCACAGAATTTCAAGGAGGTGGGGGTATTATTTATACTGACAGGCCCCCGGCATCCCCACAGGGCAGAAAGGATGGTGATGTATTTTAAAGGCTTCATCTCGCCGTCATTCATCTATTTTCTTCGTCGTCGTCGTCGCCACACGCTCAGACAACCATTGTATGCCATGGGAGCAAAAATGGGTTGTGCAAACCTATACGTTACATATTGTGCACATGTTAAAACCTGTTCTGGCTTTAGGAAGAGTAGGCCATTTCATGATGGTACAAAAGGATGACATTTTTTCTTAAACGCATGCACTCAAGTGCGGTTTATAGTCTCATCCGAAGGACTTGTAGGGAGAGTGGAGTCGGCACTGATGTTAACTCCAGGGGAAAATCCCCTGAAGGGATTTATTTCACATGGTTGTGGGTTTATTAATAAGATTGTACAGTAAATGGTTTTATTTCCATGCAGATGTATGTTCATTATGATGGCTTTATTATGATTGCTGTGTGTTTATTATTGTGATTGTATATTAAAGGACTTTATTTCCTTGCAGTTGTGGGTTAATTAGTTATGATGACTTTATTTCACATTGTTGGGTTTTATTATGAGCGTTGTATTTAATGTTTAGTATGATGACTGAATATTGAAGGGTTTTATTTTACCTGTGGTTGTGGGATTATGATGATGATTGTATTTTCAAATATGGTTAGGATGATTATCGTGATTGTTTACTGCATGACTTTCTCTCTCATGTAGTTGTGGGTTTATTGGAGTGCTTTTATTTTCGATAGATTTATATCGCACATGGTTGTAGCTTTATATACATACATACATACATACATACATACATACATACATACATACATACATACATACATATATACATATATACATATAGGCTACATATATATATATATATATATTATATATATATATATATATATATATATATATATATATATATATATATATATATATATATATATATATATCCTATACAACTGTAGGTTTATTATCCTTATATATTAGCTTTTATTTTGCACTTTGTTGTGGTTTTAGTATGGTTTTATATTGAATGGCTTTATTTCACATATGAAGGTGATGTATCATGACCGTTGTGTTTTTGGGTGGCGTTATTTCACACGTGGAGGAGGGTTTATTATGATAGTTCAATGGCTTTATTCCACACACATGCAGATGCACGTTTATCACAATGGTTCCTTTTGGATGGGTTTATTTCACATGATCTATGGGTTTGTCGTAACAGTTGCATTTTTAGGATTTATTTCACATGTAAACGTGGGTTTATTCTGACAAATTTATTTTGTATGGCCTCGTTACACATGTGGAGGTGGATTTGTTTAATTGTTTTAAAAGGCTTTATTCCACATGTACCTGTGGTTTTATCATGGCCTAGGCTTATTTACTTTTTTTCACATGTGGAATTGGATTCGTTTAACTGTCGTTTTAATAAACTTTATTTTACATGTAGAGATGGTTGTATTATGACATTTATTTTGTGTGGATTTTACATGTGGAGGTGTAGTTAATCGTTATGTTTCTTGTTTTAAAAAGCTTTGTTTTACATGTCGAGATGGTTTTAGTATGAAAAATTTATTTTTTATGATTATATTTCACAGGCTGAGGTGGGTTTGAGATTGTTGTTTATTACCGTGATTTGAGATGGTTTCATTACAGCGGTTGCATATCAGGTGGCATTGGTTTATAAGCAGAGAAGGATTTATTTCAATAGTTGCAATCCCCTTCACCCTGCCAAAGTATATAACCTTTGTCAAGTGTGCGAGCGCGTGTGTGGATGTGCGCGCGCACACGTGCGTGTGTGTATATCCGAATTTGCAAGATATAGCGCTACATAAATTCCATGTATTATTATTATTATTATTATTATAGATGGTTTTAGTTTCCATGTGGGAAATGGCTCACCATTGTCAGAGGTCTTACTTCACAGAAGGCTTATTCCACTTGTGCTGGTGGGTTCTTTTTTGTTCGTTTTTTTTTTTTTTTTCACGTGGTTACTGGTTATTTCACTAATACTGGTGGGTTTATTATGACGGTTTATGGTTTATTCGTGGTTAAAGGTTATTTCACTTATGGTGGTGGTGGGTTTATTATGAGGCTTTATTAAAAAAAAAAGAAGTTTTACGTGGTAAAAGGTTATTTCACCTAGGTGGTGGGTTTATTATGACGGTTTATGTTTTATTTTACGTGGTTTAAGGTTATTTCACTTATGGTGGTGGTGGGTTTATTATGATGGTTTGTTTTAATTTACGTGGTTTAAGGTTATTTCACTTATGGTAGTTGTGGGATTATTTTTTAGTTTTACTTTTGTGGTCAAGGGGTATTTCACTTACGGTGGTGGGCTTACTACGAGTTTATTCTTTTATTTATTTATT
>CM060331.1:55359512-55367012 GCA_030674155.1 Stramonita haemastoma
TTTTCCAACGGGGGACAAAAAAAAAATAACAAAAACCGCAAAACAAAAACCCCTTTTGGGGTTTAGAACCATTCCCCAAATCGGAGCGCAGCTACCTTAATGGCGGTGAAGCCCAGCTGTTTGAATCTGCCATCCCCCCTTGGAGAACCTCACACTCAAGCCGGGGAAAATGAAAAAAACCCAAAACCCCCCCCCCCAACAACAAAAAAACCCCCCCCCCCCCCCAAACCCCAACCAACAAAAAAAAAAACTCAGTAGGAAGGGGGGTTTCTCCCTTTTTTAAGAAAAGGCAGCCAGTAAAATCCCCAAAAAGTTCTTTCATTTGGGGGGGGAAGGGAAAAGGGAAAAATTAAGATCACACGGGAACAAAAAACAAAAACCTGTTTTTTTTACCGAACGCTCATTTCAGGGGTCGTCCCCTACCCCTGGCTGGGTTCTCTTCCACAAACTTCTCTGTGAGGGAAAGTAAAAAAAAGATCTTAATTTTTAAAAGAAAAAACGAAAAAAAAAAAAATTTTTTCTCATTTCCCCGAACGCCCCTTTCCCCGGGCAGTCTCCTACCCAGGCTAGTTACTCCTCCACAGAACCCCCTTTTCCCTTGAACCCCCCGGTTTGGGCAGAAGGGGGGGCGAAAGTACAACCATTCTTCTAGGCTAAAAAAAAACCCCTTGGGGAGCCGGGGTTCTCCCCCCGGGGAACTGGCTTGGCCCGGGAAAGTTTGGACCATCGAGGCTGGTAGGGTAACCGCCCCACCAGCCCCGCGGTGTTGGTGGTAAAAACGGGTTGGTAAGGGGAAAAAGGGAGGGAGGAAAGACAATGGGGCCCCCAAAATTTTAAAATTTTTTTTAAAAATGACTTATAAAAGTTTAAAAAAAAAAAATTAAAATTTTAAAAAAAATTCGGGGGGAAAAAATTTTTTTTCATAGCGTTTTTGTAGCCCATTTCCCGGGGGAAAAAAAACCCTCCTAATTTAAAAATTTTTTTTAAATTTTTAATTTTAAAAAAATTTAAAAATATATAAAATATATATATATATATAAAAAAATAAAATTTTTATAAAATAATTGGGGTAAAAAACCCCGAATGGGGTGTTCCTATTTTTCTTTTCCCCAAAAAAGTAAATAAAGGGAAATTTTTAAAAAAAAGTCATGGAAAAGAAGGGTTATCCCAATATACCCCCAAAATTTATACCAGGGTTTCCCCAAAAATTTTTTTTTAAAAAATTTTTAAAGGTTTTCCCCCCCCCCAATTTGGTTTTTTTGGGTTTAGATAAAAAAACAAACAAACAAAAAAACCCGGGGTTTTTTACCCAAAAACATCTTGTTTAGTTTTTGGGGGGAAAATTTGGGGCCGCATGCTTTTTTTAAAAAAAAAAACCCCCGGGGGGGACGCGGGACGGGGAAAGCACGAAGATGCAGCACAAACCCCCCCCAAAAAAAAAAAGCAAACAAAACAAAAAACAAAACAAAAAAGAAAGGTAACAACAAAACCCCAAAAAACCCCCAAATCCAACAATTGGCTTTTTTTTTGGGAAAAGGGGGTGTGGGTAATCACGGGTTTTTAACCTTAACCGGGAATACTATTTAACAAAAAAAAAAACTTTTCCCAAAAAGAAAACAAAAAAGTCAAACCTTTGATCTTTTGGGCTTCTTTTTGGGTGAAATAGGGCTTTTGACTAAAAAATTTCGCGCCCAAAAAAAAGGGGTCTTTTTTTTCATGACAAGCCGGTGTGGGGCAGCCCAATGCGGGAGGGCAGCCCGGGGTTTCTCTATCCCGGGGGGCTTTGGGTGGCTGGAGTAAAATCCTTCCCTTGGCTCCTTTTGCTTTGCTGGGGTTTTGGGATTTTTTTTCTTCACCACACTCACTTTTTGGGAGTTTCAAAAGGCCTTTTTTGGGGGTCACCCCGCTACCTCCTCCCATTCCTAGGTTGATGTCCAGGCTTTCATGTCACGTTGCAACGCCCTTTGTAGCGCATTTTGGGGGGGGCCCCGTGTTTTCTTTTGCCGGAGGCAATTCACCATAGAGGAATTTTTTTGGAAGCGTCCCCTTATCCTTCGCATGTGACGGGCCATCGGGGTCTGCGTTTTTCTGAGGAGTGGGGTTCATGGGGGGGAAAACCTTTAAAAACCCCAAAGGGGCCTAGCGTTGGGTAACTTTTTACCCCCAGTGGATGCCGAGGATGCGACGCAGAAAAAAAATAAACAAAGACCGAAAAAAAAAAAAACTGACCGAAGGCAACAAAACGATTTATAAATTGATTTTGGGAAAGACAGGGGTACAATAGTCAGAGCATCCCTTTCCCCCACGGAAAAGGGGAAGAACACCCCAGGGGTTGGCTACCAATTTGAGGGGGGGGCCATTTTGTGCCCTTGGGTTCAGGCAGTCCCCATTTTTTCAGCGGGCCCAAAGGGTCCTGCCCCTTTAGGGCAGGGAAGGGGAGCGGGGGGGGGAAGGAGATGGGTCCCCCCCCTAAAAGACTTGGGCCCCAGAAACGGGGGTTTTGGGAAACCTTTTCCCCCTACAAAATAGGGTAATGGGACAAACCCTTTTCCTTTAGAACAAAGCGGTACTGCCTAAATTTTTAAATTTTTGGGCCCAAAAAAAGCACGAAAAAAAAAAATTACAGGGAAATGGTAGTACAAGGAATTTTTGGGCAGTTTGGGAAAAAAGCTGACCAGATCTTTTAAAAATCTTTCAAAGTGAAAATACTTTTTAGGATATTGATTGGAAACCTGTCAACCCTCAATTTTTCATACCTTTTCCCTTTCCCCACCAAGCAACGGACACGGAAGACTGAACGCTGACGAACCTCTGAGTCAAAGGAAAAAATTTTCTGGCCCGTGATAAGGCCGATTCAAAAAACAATAATATCCAACAATAAACATCCCTAAAAATGGTTCCCCCCGAAAATTTTTTTTTAAAAAGGAAAACCCGGGGACACAACACGCTCAGAGCAAAGAGAGGGGTGTAGGAACAAAGAAGGGGAAGGGGAAAAAACAAAAACACAAATGCTGTTTTTAAAAGTGGGTGCAAAAAAGGTAGCCAAAAAAAAAAAAACCCCGGGCACACTGTTTCTAAAGGGCCCCCCGAAGCAAAAAACAGAAATTAGTGTATAAAAATCCCCCAAAAAACCCGCCGATCATTCCCCACAGCAGGCAGACACCCCTGACTGGGGTCTATCTACCCCTGGACAACGGGGCGTTCACCACAGTGCTGAATTACACAGTCAGTGGTCACAAGGGGAGGGCCCCAACCTTTTCCCCCAAACAAGGAGGATTAAGGGGCAGTTCCCGGGGAAGGTCATGTTTGGGAGTTTGTCCCGGGGGGCCCCGGGGGATTGTCAGGATCAGGAGTCCAGGGGGCCGCAAACTCGCTGAAAAAAAACGGGGGAAAAAAGAAGGACCGAAAACCAACCCGGGCCGGGAAACAGTTGTTCACTTGAATGCCCCCGGGTTGAAATCCCCCAAACATTCACGTGGATTTTTTTTTTTTGATGAAAACCGGGGTGTTTTTAAAAAACGTTGCCTTTTATTCATCGTGTGCTACTGAAAAAAAACTTATGATTCATGGCAAAAAAAAAAGGGGCCGTTTATTTTTATTGGGGGACAAAAAAGCTCAGGGGTCAAGCACTGTTTTTTCCCCAAAACAAAAGGGCAAGCAGCAAAACGGGCGTGGGGTTTTCCAAAGGGGGGGGGGTTTTACCATTCTGCACGCTTTGGTTTTAGCACAGTCCCCCCCCTTTACCCAGCTGGGAAAAAGGTACCTGTCCCCCTTTGGGGGTCAGGAAAGGTAAAGCCGAGGGAGAAAGGGGGGGGGCCCCCCCCTCAGATACGGGGGCCCCTGGAACAGCTGAGTTCCCCCGTTTTGCCCCCTTTAAAACCAAAAATAGGTTAGGGGGCACCTTTTTCCCTTTTTTTTTTTCTATTTTAAATTTTAAAAAAAGTACGTAGAATGAAAATTTCCCCTGCCAAAAGGGAGACAGAAAAGACAGAAAAAGGGTATATCCTTTTGCATACAAAGGGAAAAGGAGAAGAGCGGGGGGAAAGAGGAAGTGCGTGGCCCTTATACCTCTTTGTATTGCATAAAAGTTGTTAGGCCTGTTTGGTTATCTCTGCTTTTTCGAGACCCCCCCCCCCCCCATTCTGTTGCCTTTTTTGGGGTCACCCCTATGCAGCTATGCACGTCCCACCCCAAAAAAACCCACACACAACCCACCAACACACCACACAAACCACCCCCAACCCCCAAACCACCACCCACACACACACATGCAAAGCATGAGCACTTAAATGTGCATTGACAGGCACAAGGCATCTGCGTAAGCACACACACAGCAAAAACACACCACACACACCCCCCCCTCTCCATTTTCTTCTTTTTCTCTCTTCTATGCTATCTGAAGTTGCCCTGTCTTCTGTGAGTTTCAGAGAGGGGGGGAGAAAGGGGGGAGAGGGGGGAAGAGGGGGAGAGGAGAGAGGAGAGGGGGGGGGGGGGGGGGGGGGGAAGAAAGGGAAAGAGAAAAAAGGGGAGAGAGATAGAGAGAAAAAGACAAAGACTACAGACGAATAGAAAGGAAAACGAAATATAAATACAGGACAACAAAAGGCACATAACAAAAGACAGAGACAAAACAGGACAGCAGCATTATAAAATATATATAATATTTTTAAATTATTTATATATATATATAAATTATTATATAAAAATTAACTTTTAAAATATTGATATAATATATTTTACAAAAAATTGATTTTTCCTTGTCATATTATTATTTTATCATTATCATATATAATACATAATATTATACCACAATAATATATTATACATAAATACTAATAATACTACATACATAATCAACAAGAGAGAAGAGAGAAAAAAGAGAGAGAGAAAGAGAGAGAGAGAGAGGAGAGAGAGAAGAGGAGAGAGAGAGAGGAAAAGGAGAAAAACCCCCGACAGACAGACAGACAACAGAAAGAGCAAGAAGGGGGGAAGTGCGTGGCCCCTTAAACCTGCTTGATTTGCATACATTTGCTGTTAGGCCTGTTGGTTTTATCTCTGCTTTGTGGGTGTAATGTCGCCGCTTGTGCCTGCCTACCCCCCCCCCCGCCCCTTTTACAAACCCACCCCCAAAAACACCACCCACAAACCCCGCCCAAAAATTTTCCTCCCCTTTTTTTCCCCCAAAACCCCATTTTTTTCCCTTTTTTTTTTTTCCCCCCCCCCCCCTTTTTCCCCCCCCCCTTTCCCCCCCCCCCCCCCCACCCCTTTTCCCCCCCCCTTTTTTCCCCCCTTTTTTTTTTTTTTTTTCTCTTTTTTTTCTTTCTTTCTTTCTTCATTCTTCTTTCCTTTCTCTTTCTTTCTTCCTTCCTTTCTTCTCTTCTTTCCTTCCTTCTTCTCTCTCCTCCTCTCCCCCTTTTCTCTCTCTCCTCTCTGCCCCCTCTCCCCCCTCTCCTCTCCTCTCCTCCTCTCTCCTCTCTCTCCCTCTCTCTCTCCATCCTCATCCCCCTCTCTCCTCTCCCCCCTCCCCCTCTCTCCTCTCTCCCCTCCTAATGTATAGATGATGAGGTTAATGACAAAATATGAGTAATACTGAAGACGATAGTCCCGTGATGGTGATAATTTCACATAAGAGATGAGACAGTGCAGATGGTGAAGAGAATTAGATTGATTATGAACGTAAATATGAAAGTAATGCCCGGTGATGGATATGCTTGCTGCAGATGCAGATATGGATAGATAGATAATGAAGATGCTGTGGCAATGATTATGTAGATATTGGAGATAATGATGGGGTTGATGATAACTAGAAGAATTGAGTAGATTTTTTTTTACTTGCAGAATTGGAAATACGAAATGGAAAACAAACCGTTTTCTGCTATGATGTCTACGGCCCCCTGACCCAAACATGTTTTGTATAGTGGCCCAAGGCCGATGTACAAACTATTTTCAGTTGTTTCCTCTCTCCTCCTCTCTCTCTCTCCTCTCTTCTCTCTCTCTCTCTCTCTCCTCCTCCTCTCTCTCTCCTTTCCTCTCCCTCTCTCTCTCTCCTCCTCTCTCTCTCTCTTCTCCTCTCTCTCTCTCTCTCTCTCTCTCCTAGGCGGATAGCCTAGTGGTCAGAACATTGCGCTGGCAATTTGAAGACCCCGGTTCGAGTCCGGTCGAGGAGTTTTTTTCTCCTGGAGTTAAGATCAGGGCTGACTCCACTCTCCCCAAAAGTCCTTCGGATGAGACTTTAAACCGAGGCCCCGTGTGCGAACGCACGCAGAACACCTTGCGCACACGTTAAATCCTGTTCCGCTTTTCGTAAGAGAAGGTCATCGTGTGCCGGTGGGAACAGATGACATTTACAAAACTGCATACACACGGGACTGGATGAAAAAAATCACAAGAGTGCTTATTCCATTATCCTCGATATAAAAGAATAAATCAATCAAATCAAATCAAAATATCTCTCTCTCCTCTCTCTCTCTCCCTTCTCTCTTCTCTCTCTCTCTCTCTCCTCTCTCTCTCTCTCTCTCTCTCTCTCTCTCTCTCTCTCTCTCTCTCTCTCTCTCTCTCTCTCTCTCTCTCTCTCTCTCTTCTTCCTTCTTCTCTTCTCTCTCTCTTTGACTAATTTGCAATAAAAAAAAAACCCACAGCCATTCTCGTTATATGCAATAACCGCCAGAAATAATGTTGAAACTTATGATTAAAGAGGACAAAGGTCTTTATGATTTACGACAATTAATATATAACTCCCCCCCAAAAAAGGTTTCTAATTTGCAATGATTGCTGTATCAAAATAACTGACATACTACTCAAGTTGCTTCTGTTCTTATATATTTTTCCCCCTCTGGTATAACTTAATGTGAAAGGACTTCACATTGAAAATACTACTACTACTACTACTACTACTACTATACTACTACTACTACTACTACTACTATACTACTACTACTACTACTACTACTACTACTACTACTACTACTACTACTACTGCTACTACTACTACTACTTCTACTACACTATCTGTCTAAATATGTATTGACTCTTGTAATACGATACGATGTCTTGCTTTTGCTTAGGGTGTGTGCGAGTGTATGCTTATTTATTTTATTATTTTTTAGGACTTTTATCCTAATCTACTATTTCGATTAAATAAAAAAGAATATGAATTTGACTTTGGGCTGTTTGTATGCTGTGGTCAGTGCCATAAAAACTAAAGTCAGGCCAGTCATGTCCATACTGGTTAGTACATCCTTTTGGATAAAGTTAATGTAAAAATTTCGTAAGGTACTGTATTAGTTCATCAGCTGAAATATTTCTTTAGAAGGTGGTACAGTAGGCAATTGGGGACGGGATAGCTCAGTGGTCAGAGCACTCGCTTTCTCCACCAAGGTTAAGCAACATCGAATGTGGTTATCAATGGGAAGGGTGACCATTTGCACGCCTTGTTCTCAGTACAGTCCCCAAGTTCACCCAGATGTAAATGGGTACCTGCCCTCTTTAGGGTAAGGGAGG
>CM060331.1:55377012-55382683 GCA_030674155.1 Stramonita haemastoma
ATAATGACTTAAATGTTCTGAACACATGCATACGACGTCTAACTTGAATTTGATGAAAATGAATTCATATAACTATTTACATCGACAAAAAAACGTAGAGAACTTTCCTCCTTCTTTGTTGAATGGAATATTTTCCCTAACTTACCACAGCAGAGTACATTCTTCCGATGTATTTTTACATAAGACTTGCATAGCCTTTGGATCTGAAACATGATGCACAAAATGACCACACAAAATAAATCAAATAGACCTTGTTCAGGAACACTTTTGGTTCCATAAAAAAATCTCCATAAAGTCATTTTTATGGAAATAGCAATGAAGGAAAATAGGTGCATTGATTTTTATTTGATAAACACGATTATAACCATACACAATTGATTGAGTGATTTTTTTCTGATACTTTTAACAAACAAAAAACAATATCTGTATATAAGTCACGATATTTTCAAAACAAAATTATAGAATTAAAATAATAATATAGAAAAGATTCTGAACAAATTTCAGGCGTATAATACCATGGACTAGTACAGAAGACGGGTAAAACATGAAGAGGTGTAGGGCTTTTCTCCATCAACAACGAAAGGCCAGGCAATAAGAAGGGAAATGCTTCTGGTTTAAGTAGTAGTGGTAGCAGCAGCAGCAGCATCAGCAGCAGCAGCAGCAGCAGCAGCAGCAGCAGCAGCAGTAGTAGTAGTAGTAGTAGTAGTAGTAGTAGTAGTAGTAGTAGTAGTAGTAGTAGTAGTAGTAGTAGTAGTAGTAGTAGAAGTAGTAGAAGTAGTAGTAGTAGTAGTAGTAGTAGTAGTAGTAGTAGTAGTAGTAGTAGTAGTAGTAGTAGTAGTAGTAGTAGAAGTAGCAGTAGTAGTAGTAATAGCAGTAGCCGTAAAGAACCACATAAGGGACAGCCTGCATGCAGAATGCATTAAGGACATTAACCATTACTGCGCAGGAGAAGAAGAGGCAGGAAGATGAGATCGAAGTCTGTGGAAAAAGCTTGGCCATCCCGTGTCCATCTCATCTCAGAGTCAACCCCCTAGCTTTCCGCTGTCCCCGGGGAACCTGCTAAGTGTATACACGTGCTGAATGACAGGGGACTGGACTGGACAGGGGCTGGCTGGCATCTAGCCAGGCCACCAGCTGTGGTGGGGGTGGAGGGGTGATTAGCTGACGTACTTACTGGGTAATTGTTAGTCGATAGCGGTGCTGTCGTCGGGGTAGCGATAGAGAGGGGGTCGAATGGTACATGACAACCACAGCGAACAAAAAAAAATCTTTAGGGAGGAAACCAAAGAGTCCTGGAGGAAGGGAAATGAAAATGGATGGGGAAGTGACTGCAGAGAATGGAGGGGAGTGGTTAGTAGGTTATAATAACGAAAAAAAGAACCATACTCGTTACATTGATTTCCCAAGACGCATGCATACAGACTTTATTAACAACTCCACAAAACACATTGTTGTGAATTCAATCTACCAGAAACCTGATAAAACAAAATTGTCATTCAGCTCACCGAAGCCTCTAGCTAAAAGAACTTTATCTATTGATGATTGGACAGGGTAAGCAATCATTCTCTTTAGTGCAAGACTTTCATTATTTTGTCCTTTACACGGAATTCTTTGCCAGAAGCTAAGTAGATGACTATCGCAGATTACGTGGAGGCCACAGTTGGTCAACACCCGTCTCCTACTTTGGTGACAAAGGCTCTTTAGTTATCTTTACCTGTGTGCAGAGGGTGGAGGGACATACCTACCCCTCCTCTCTCTATGTCTCTGTCTGTCTGTCTGTCTGTCTGTCTCTCTAGCTCTGTTTCTCGGTCTCTCTATCTCTGTTTCTCGGTCTCTCATCTCTCTGTCTCTCTTTCTAAATCTATTTATCTATCTGTATTCTTTTTTGCTCCTGTTTTTTTTTTGCTATTAGTTAGAAGTAAAACAATTGCAAAATTGGTTTTCGTGAGACTTCTGGGCGACAAAATGACGCTGAAATTTATTTTTTAAAAGTTAGACTCACACAACATAGCAAATAATTAACAAAGTAGACGATGCATTCGTCTAATATTACTATGAGTGAAGAGAGAAAAATACACTGATGAAAGGGTTATATGATATGATCAACAAATGTGAGGGTTTAAGAAAACCATTTTGGGTAGAAAACGTGCTGATATAAACTAGTGTAACCCTGTGAATATTGCCAAACAGGAAGGAATTTATGGACTGAGCCATATACGAAGCTGGACACCTTTTCCATCAATCCTGTCCACTATACTATAGGCAATTCCCCTCTGTCCATCAATCCTGTCCACTATACTATAGGCAATTCCCCTCTGTCCATCAATCCTGTCCACTATACTATAGGCAATTCCCCTCTGTCCATCAATCCTGTCCACTATACTATAGGCAATTCCCCTCTGTCCATCAATCCTGTCCACTATACTATAGGCAATTCCCCTCTGTCCATCCATCCTGTCCACTATACTATAGGCAATTCCCCTCTGTTCTTCAATCCTGTCCACTATACTATGGATAATTCCCCTCTGTTCTTCAATCCTGTCCACTATACTATGGATAATTCCCCTCTGTTCTTCAATCCTGTCCACTACACTATAGGCAATTCCCCTCTGTCCATGAGTCCTGTCCACTATGATGTCCCATAACCTATGTGGTCGTAGGGAAGCGAGGCGTCAGAGACCTCAGCTTCTCTAGGGGCGAGCACATTGAGGGCGGCGCCCACTTCCTCTCCCTTACTAGTTTACCTTCCCTGACAAAGAGGGCAGGTACCCATTGACAGCTGGGTGAACTGGGGGACTGTACTGAAGCCAATGCGCACAAACAGTCATCCACCCGGTTGGTAACCACGTTCGTTGCTGCTTAACATTGGCTGGGGAAAAGTGAACGCCCTGACCGCTAAGCTATCCCGTCCTCAGTCCATGATTTCTTTCCGCAATTATATAGGCAACTAACACAATTTCATCAGTCAGTAATTATGGATTATTGGCCTTAAGCTTCAGTTAAACATGTTGTTTATGTCGAAAATAAAAATAATGATCATTGATGTCTCCAAACACTGCAGAATAATGTATACTACTCCAAAAACTCACATTTGACGAATTACTAAAGAAATAGGCAATACAGTATTAGCTGTAATATTACAGCATCCAATGTCATGTGTGACATGTCGCTAAGTGTGTTTTGGAAAATATTTTGTAACTCGCCTAAAAATAAAATAAAATAAGAAAATTTAAATCGTGCGTAGTACAACTTCAGTTTCGGAGGAAAAACAGGCACTGGTAGGTAGATCGGTATGCATGTAAACATCTCCTACCCTACTGTAATCATGGTTAGTTTAGATCAAGCAGCAACAGAGGCCTAACTGGACAAAAAGTCCTATGCTTTAAGATGTAGACAAGGTAACGTGAAGTGTGTGTCTTTGTTTTTCTCCAGCTTTTCATCCAGGAGCCGAAACTCGAGTCAGGTCAGGCCAAAGGCATGGTTCTTACTCAAAAATGCCTGAAATGCTGCCATTGAAAGACATTACACCCTAGATTTTTGTTGTTGGAATCTTTGAAAAGTTGTTTTCAAAATGGTTGAGAAGTTGTAAGTGGCTACATGCACTTGTTTTTTTCCCCCACTACTTTTTCCTCAATGATACAGCTTTTTCTTATTTCTGATTAAACAAAACAGAATTTTGACAATATTTCCTTTGTTTGTTAATCTAAGGCTACACTGGTCCCCATGTGATGACATGACGTCTCCTTTACCATAGTGGATGCAAGTGACAAAATGACGGCTGGGAAAAGGAAAGAGGGGGACGTCAGCGAGGGAAACTGATAGTCCAGACGCCTCTATCGTCCATTGTCGTCTGCTGATGAGATCCTGTTCTGTGGAGCTGTCTGTCCAGACACACAGCCTGTCTTGATGAGATGGGAGGGGCCTGGGGGGAGAGGTGGAGGGAGGCAAACAGAATTAGTACACGGGTTGTCATTCAGCCATCTTCATCAGTCTTGATGCTCTAAATACTCCGATATGATTGACTGATCTTATTCATTTATTTATTCTTTTATTTTGGGGGTAGTGGAATAAGTACACAATAGCTTTTTTACATCCAGTCCCCGTGCGTAGGCAGTTCTGTAAATGTTGTCATCCGCTCCTATCGGTGTACAATGGCCTACTCCAAAAAGCGGAACGGGTTTTAACATGTGTGCAAAACGTTCTGCGTGTATTCGCACACGGGAATTTGGTTTATGGTCTCACCCAAAGGATTTTAGGGGGGAGTGGAGTCGGTACTGATGTCTTTCCAGGGGAAAATCCTCTTGAACGGGATTTGAACCCGGGTCAACAGATCACGAGCGCAACACGCATCACTCTAACCACTAGGCTATCCCGTCCTCCATGACAGAGGGAAGAGCAAAGCACTGCTTTCATCATCTTGTGATACTCAACCAGCCTTTGTGGCAGAATCAGAATGCTCTAACGTGAGAAAATGTCTTGGAATCCTCAACATCTGGCCCTTCACTGGCTAAACATAGTCCTTACACAATGTTGTTTTTGTCTATGTCATGTCTTTCAAAAATTAATCGTTTTATTTATCTCATTATTTTGTTTTTAGTTAATGGCCATTTTGACTACGTTGAGATGGATAGTGATTGTTCCTATTAATTTTAGTACGCTGTCACTGTATTTAAGCGCTTTGGTTTGTTTTTACAAGATATAGCGCTTTATAAATTCAATGTATTATTATTATTACTATTAATACTATTATTACTATTCTTACTATTATTACTATTGTTGTTGTTATTGTTGTTGTTATTATTATTATTGTTATTATTATTATTGTTATTATTGTTATTGTTATTATTATTATTATTATTATTATTATTATTATTATTATTATTATTATTATTATTATTATCATCATCATCATCATCATCATTATTTTTTACATTTTCCCAGTTACCTACTAAATCACTGCCAGCCAGATCACAACCATAGACTGCCCCTATAGCAAGGCAGCCACCGCAATCTTCTGCGATAGCATCATGCGAGGATGGCTCCGAACCCACTTGGAGTACGCCAAGGATGTCTGCTCCCTCTCACCCTCTTCAAACTCTCCAGTGCTGCCCCAAACTGTCTACAAGACAATGGGTAGGTGAAGGTGAGCAACTTTTTTTTTTTTAAATATTTTAAACCCCGAGATACAAGAATACTGTGTGATCTTACACCCAAAATTGATTCTTTATAGTAAAACCATTTTAAATTTGGGCCTAATTGCATAAACTTCCTTTCACCCAAAATAAGGGAGTGCACTCATTATTGTTTTTACTTTGGGGGACTTTCAAGGAAATGGATGATTGCCTTAACAAGAAACCATAGAAGCAGCATTTAAAAAAACCAATCAACTACGCATTGTATTTATTTTTTTTATTAAAAAAATCTTTTTTACGAGGATAATGGAATAAGCACTCATGTGCTTTTTTAAAAATCTAGTCCCCGTGTGTATGCAGTTTTGTAAATTCCCTTTTCATCTGTTCCCACCGGCAAAGCAATGGCCTACTCTCACGAAAAAACGGAGCAGGATTTCAAAGTGTGCGCAAGATGTTCTGCGTACGTTCGCAAAAAGGGGCCTCGGTTTTTTTGCTCATCCGAAAAGGGCTCTTGGGGAGATGGGGGTCAGCACTGATGT
>CM060331.1:55382783-55392783 GCA_030674155.1 Stramonita haemastoma
CTTTGTCTCCAACTTCCGTGTATTAAAATAAAGTTTGTCTTCATTTTTAAAAACAACCAACAGTGTTCATTGCTAATTCAAGCTGTCCAGCCTGCTCTGCTTCGTCACGTTGAAAGCATATGGTCACACGCAAGCGTTAATTTTATACAAGGACATAGAATCCATGGCATAATGTTAGTATTTTTATATATATATATTATGTGAAATGGCTGTGAAACATAACATGATCCAAAACCTAGTGGGTTGGAGTATGGAGCTGACGATCTGGGGGTGGGGGTTTCTAGCCACCCCAAATGCCTGTTCCAGGGACTCCCCTTTTTCCCCCCTCTCCCCTAGAGTTAAAATCAGTACCGACTTCTACTTCCCCGAGAGAGAGAGAGAGAGAGGAGAGAGAGAGAGAGAGAGAGAGAGAGAGAGAGAGAGAGAGAGAGAGAGAGAGAGAGAGAGAGAGAGAGGAGAGAGAGAGAGAGAGCGGTCAAGGGATACTGAACTCTCTCTGTCTCTTTCTCTCTCTCTCGCCTTATCTGTCTGTCTGCCCGTCGTTTGTCTGTCTGTCTGTCTGTCTGTCCGTCTGTCTGTCTGTCTGTCTGTCTGTCTGTCCGTCTATCTGTCTGTCTGTCTGTCTGTCCACACATCCTTTGCATTTATGAACACTGTTAAAAACACTCTGATATATCTCTTTTTGTCTACCTGTCCTGACCCCCCGCCCCTCCACCTCCCTCCTTTCCTCATTTCTCTTTGTGTGTCCCTCCCCTGCCCCCCCACTCTCCATCCCCTTTCCTTTCCTCCATATCTCTGTCTCCAACTTCCGTGTATTAAAATAAAGTTTTCTTCATTAAAAACAACCAACAGTGTTCATTGCTAATTCAAGCTGTCCAGCTGCTCTGCCCTTCGTCACGTTGAAGCAATGTCACACGCAAGGCGTTTATATTATACAAGGACATAGAATCCATGGCATAATGTTAGTATTTTTTATATATAGATATTATGTAAAATCGGCTGTGAAACATAAACATGATCCAAAACCTAGTGGTTGGAGTATGGAGCTGACGATCTGGGGGTGGGGGGTTTCTAGCCACCCCCCAAATGCCTTGTTCCAGGGGACTCCCCCTTCCCCCCTCTCCCCTAGAGTTAACATCAGTACCGACTCTACTTCCCCGAAAATCCTTCTGATGAGACTATACACCGAGATCCTGTGTAAGAATACACGCAGAACATCTTGCGCGCACGTTTAAAAACCTGTTTGCCTTTTAGAAGAATAGGTGATTACGTGCTTGTAACGGGGAGGGTAGCACTGCATGCTCAACGGTGTCGTGTTTGTAGACAGCATCTCCGAAGTCGGAATGCGGCTACCTTAATGATTAGCAAACGATCGCACAAGCAAAGTTTCTTTTTTTTTTTTTTAACTCTTGGTGAACCTTGAATTTCTAGCCGGGGAACAACAACAAATAAAAGCAAAAACAAAAACAAAATAAAAAAAGCAGCACCTTGCAGTTGACTAGACTACAGTCATGCTGCCCTGGACTGATTGATAGGAGCGAATGTGTACATTCTAATCTACATAGCTGCGTGTGATAGACATGGAGGAAGCGAGCAAGGAGATGCGTTTTCCATTATTCATTAGTTTCTTTGCGCAGTTAGGAAACACATTCATAAACATATGTACATATATACACAGCATTCTTTGTGATACAACACCCCTCCGATCCCTCTAAGAAAACAACAAACAAAAACAAAACGTAAACAACCCCCCCAAAAAAAACAACAACACAATAACAACAACAAATTCATCCAAAACTATTATAAAAATTCAAACGCTGTCACGTTCCACCAATCGTTTTGTTTCAAGCGAATAAAAGGGAAAATCTTAACAAAATCGTACAGTTTCTTTAAAAAAAAACAACTATTCATCAGATACCAGCTTCCTAAGTGACACTGGTGCACTTGTTTCCTATGAAAAGTGATTCAATTCTGTTGTTGGTGAGGACGTGGGTAGCTGTGTCAATCAATCAATCAATCAATCAAATTTTTATTTCTAGATGGTACATTGTCAGTGTGTGTGTGTGTGTGTGTGTGTGTGTGTGTGTGTGTGTGTGTGTGTGTGTGTGTGTGTGTGAGAGAGAGAGAGAGAGAGAGAGAGAGAGAGAGAGAGAGAGAGAGAGAGAGAGAGAGAGAGAGAGAGAGAGAGAGAGAGAGAGAGAGAGAGAGAGAGAGAGAGAGAGAGAGAGAGAGAGAGAGAGAGAGAGAGGACAAATACATACATTCCCCTTCCCATACATTCATACACAACACACACGCGAACACACGCAGAACACCTTACACATACGTTAAAGCCCGTTCCTCTAGTCAGAAGAGTAGGCCATTGTGTTCCGGTGGGAACGGATGACGAACTTTATAAAATTGTATACACACGAGGACTTGATGTAAAAAAAAAAAAGCACATTAATGCCTATTCCAGTATCCTCGAAATAAAAGAACAAATCAAATAAATACAATGAAATAACACACACACACACACACACACACACACACACACACACACACACACACACACACACACACACACACACACACACACACAATTCACCCTTCCCCCTGCACACACACACAACCTACACCTACACACACACACACACACACACACACACACACACACACACACACACACACACACACACACACACACACACACACACACACTTATCCTCTCCCCTTACACACACACACACACACACACACACACACACACACACACACACACACACACACACACACACACACACACACACACACACACAGTGTCCTGGCAACATTTACTGATACCAAAGTACGAATAAATCATTAAAAAAAAAGAGGACCCAACTGTCACGCTTGGAAACGTATGAGAACTTGGGGTCACGGTGTCTTGAGCTTGTCACCTCCGACTTTTTTCTGTCTGACAGTATGCCCTATGCTCTATAGCTCTCTCTGTCTCTCTCTCTCTCTGTCTCTATCTCTCTCTGTCTGTCCGGACTGAGCACTTTGTTGCAACCATGTACCTGACTCTGGATCTCTATCTTTGTACCATGATGTGGAATCCATGCCATGAAGATCATTTGGGCTGCAACCGTATTTTGTTTCTTTTTGTTGTTTTTGTTCAATATGGCTATTTGTGTTGTGCCCAATCCCCTTCCCACTGTCCCCTTGTGAATAGGCTGTAAAAGCTTAAATCACAATAAACTATTGTCATTGTCATTGTCTGTCTGTCTGTCTCTCTCTTTCTCTATCTCTCTCTCAATTTATTAAAATGTCATGCTAATTCTTTTAAACATCTGGGATGTTTTATGTATTTTTTTTATCGGTAGTATTTCTCTCCCCCCCAACTCTAATAAGATTATTAGTTATTTTTCCCCCTTTTATTCAAATGTATGATTTGTATGAATTGTATAACTTATTAACAGATGGTGGTGGATTGATGTTTTCAGTTGTTTATTTCACTATGTTCTCTTGTTTGCTCTTTATCTATTAGCGCATTTTTTTTCTTTAGTAATCAAAATCAATTTATTGTGACTTCTGATTTTCGTCTTCTGAATGAGTGCATTTTTATTACCTTATTATATATAGTGTCCCTATTTCTTGTATGTTGTTTGGTACTGCGTATAGTTTTATTGTTTAGTATCTTTTTATATTGATGTCATCCCTGAAAATGGGGGACTGTATGTAAAAACGCACACGAGTGCTTAATCATTATCCTCGAAATAAAAGAATTAACCTTGCCTTGCATTGCCTTGGCTTGCCTTGCCTTGCCTTGTCCTCTCTCTCTCTCTCTCTCTCTCTCTCTCTCTCTCTCTCTCTCTCTCCTCTCTCTCTCCTCTCTCTCTCTCTCTCTCTCTCTCTCTCTGTGCGTGCGTGCGTGCGTGCGTGCCCGCACGCGCGCGTGCGCGCGTGCGCGCGTGTGTGTGTATGCGCACGTGCGTGTGTGTGCATGTGTGTGCGTGTGTGTGTGTGCATGTGTGTGTATGCGTGCTCGCGCGCGTATGTTTGTGTGTGCATGCGTGTGAGCGTGCGTGCGAGCGTGCGTGCGTGCGTGCGTGCGTGTGTGTACGTCTGCGCGCGTATGTGTGCATGTGTGTGCGCGTGTGGGTGTGTGTATGTGTGTTTGTGTACGTGTGTGGGTGTGTGCGTGTGTGCAGAGTTCTCTGCTTAAAATTCAGGCTGCCCTCTCTGGGAAGAGCGCTTCATCACAAGAGCAGTGCCACCAATTATTTGTTTTCCTGTCTGCATGTGTAATTTATTCGTAACAGAGTGGAATTTTCTACATAATTTGCAAAGGACAACTCTCTTGCTGCTGTGGGTTCTTTTACGTGCTCTAAATGCGTGTTACACACAAGGCCGTGGTTTATTGTCTTATCGTCTCATCTGATATGTACAATACAATAGAATGTGAAATTTAGTAATGCAAACACTATACACAAACCATTTCAAAACGTGTTCTCTATTGCGAGATAAACTCTATGATTAATAAAGAGGCATCGTAGCCGTGGGCTCAAGACAACGTGTGTCTAAATGCAGCATACGTACCTGTAACACGCTCAAAATACTACCGTGCAATAAAGACTACTGTAGTGGTTTTGGCGTAAGGCTTTCCTGCCATAACCATCATCGTAGTGACTTTTTCACATGCTGTAAACACTATCTTAGTGACTTTGGCGTACGCTATGAACACTATCTCTAAGCTAAAACACTACCGCTTACACACAGTTTTTTTATGTATCAAATACCAAGAAGAAGGGTGGCAGGATCTTTAAGACGTTCACTTGCCAACAAGTGAATCATGAGGTCCTGGGTTCGATTCCCAGCCTCGCGTAGGAGGTGTAGCCAGAAAGTATTTTTGGCGTGTAGGCCTGTGCTATAAACACTGCTGATAGTGCTTTCAGCTGCCAAAATGACTATGGTAGTGTTTGTTGCATAGAGTGAGTTTGGTTTATTACACCGGTACATAATTATGCTGCAGTTAGACACACGTCTTCAAGCCAGCTTTCCAAGGGGTGTAACTAGTGTTTGTGACACAGTCTGGACAGGGCCGTGGAAAAGTTAAGTTGTTTCCCTTACCATGAAATGTGTGCAATCGCACGTGCGCACACACACACACACACATTCACTACACACACACACACTACACACACACACACACACACACACACACTACACACATACACATTCACTACACACACACACTACACACACACACTACACACACACACACACACACACACACACACACACACACACACACACACACACACACTCTCTCTCTCTAACGAACATGATGTTGATGACCTCAGGTTACTATGCCCGTTATGTAAGCAAGCACCTGAAGATGAAGTGCATTTTGTGTTATGCTGTCCAGTGTTAGAGGATGCTAGGCAGAGTTACATCCCTGTGAAATATAGTAGGCAGCCTAATTCTTTTGGACTGTTTACTCATGGCGTCAAGTCAGCTTGAGATTGTGGGCAGCCTCATTCTATATTTGTGTAAAGCCTTTTGAATAAGAGATACTTTATTATCGTAAGTCATATTTTTTGCTACTGATTTTGTAGCTATACAATTTTGCTGTTGTCATTGCTGTTGTCTTTTATTCCACACCAAAATACTAAGCAGTTTGGCAACCCCCTTCATGTAAGGGCCGATGGCCTTTTTGTGAATAAATCTTTCGAGTTCGAGTTCTCTCTCTAAGGCTTATTACAGCTGTAAGCCTTGAAAAATAAGGATAAATTATTCGTTCATTCATTCATTCATTCATTCATTTTCTCTCTCTCTCTCTCTCTCTCTCTCTCTCTCTCCCTCTCTCTCTCTCTCTCTCTCTCTCTCATCTCTCTCTCCTCTCTCTCTCTCTCTTAACTATACATAGGATTATGGTTGGTCACTTAAAACAGCAGCGACGGTACTGGAACCACTCGTATGGGTCATTGCTTTTCCAATGGTCATTCCGATGGCGTGGAGAGTGTGTGTGTGTGGGGGGATCTGCTGCTTTGGGCTCTAAAGACTAGAGCGCAACTCCATAGTCTTCCGTGACTGATGGGTGCCTACTACTACTACTACTACTACTACTACTACTACTACTACTACTACTACTACTACTACTACTAAAAACAAGTGGGTTTTTTTCAAGGAATCTGGTTTTGGTTTTATCCCATTTTTATGTTTGGTTGATGTGGTTCCCCTCCCCTCCCCCCACCACAGGGTGTCACCCTGGGCTGACCTTAATGGTTGACCAGGGCGTTGATACAACAAAGGACATCAGAGTTGGTTTGAAACCCTGTTTTAATCTGTACATAGTTGCACAATTTTATTTCTGAGATTTAAAACTCTACCACGTGACAGCCTCTGGTGTCAGCCGGGCTATAAATAACATGATTGGATAGGATCGAACTATTCATACTCTGTCTGTCTGCCTGCTTGTCTGTCTGTCTGTCTGTCTGTCTGTCTGTATCTTTCTCTCTTTCAACCAATCATAAATTGTCTCTCAGATGAATAGCAAAAATAAAGCGCTTATGAACTTGTTGAATGGACTGAACTCAATGACAACAACAACAACAGCAACAACAACAACAACAACCATAAATAACCATGAACAACTGTCCCTAAGTCAAGACTATTCTGATAAAGAAGGGAAAAAAACCCTCAACCCTACCTCCCTCCCTCATCCTCCCCCCCTCTTCTGTCTCCATCATCCCTCCCCAAACAAAACAAAGCAGAACACAACCCCAACCCCCATCCCAAAATGGACAAAGCAAACACCAAAAAAGAACCTCCCCCCCTCAACAGAACCCCCCAAACCCAAGTTTGTCCCAACTTTCAAACCAGCCAATCAGCATTCACATCAAACACACAAACAAACAGCACAGTTAGGACAACAAACTTTCTCACCACCTTCCCCACCCCCATCCCACTTCCCCCTCCTCCCGCATTTTCCTGTTTTTCCCCCTCCATTGTTTCTTGTTGTGCCCTCACATTGACAAAACAAAGCACGTGTCAGCAGTGTGCCCAATAGAAAGAGAGAGAACAGGCTTGTGAGGGGCAGATGCCAATGACGTGAAGCGAGTTTGTTGATGCTGGCTCTGACCACGCCAGCAAAAGACATGAAGCAATTCTACCAGCAGGGGCCAGCCAACAAACTCCACTTTTCAAAATGTTCTTCCTTCAAAGCTCAGATGGCAAACTACTGTTGTCTGCTGTATGAGCGAGTTGGGGCTTCTGACAAGCCAGGCCCAGCGCATCCTACTTCAAGTATAGGAGAGAATTGTTATTTTTCAAGTCTTTCTGGCCACAAAAAGGGGCAAGAGAATGGACTAAAAACGCAAAAAAAATCAGACAAGAAGAAGTTTACAGAAAGTACAAGGAACAAGGAAGAAACAAAGAGGGGAATAGAAGTGAGGGAATTGGTGGCACAGAACTTTCCAGATAGTGGGGGATGGTATTTCTATACTGAAGGATCCCAGGGCATCTCCGCAGGGGAGAGGTGGTGAAATGACTGCAGTGAATAGAGACTGCCACATCACACAGTCAGGAGAAGCATGGTTTTCTTGTTCATCCCTCGCCACCCATTCTGTACACGCGCATTGCTTGGAAGCTTGGATGGGAAAGTAGGAAGGGCGTGGGTGGGGGTGGGGGTGAGATTGGTGGGGGGAGGGGTAGCTTTGATTTGGGAGAGAGAAGGGAATCTGGGGACTTGTACCTCCTTTATCTTTCCCTGCAACATGGCTCTGGCCCAGTCACAGAGCTGGGGGACTTCAATGTGACCTGTTGACACTGCATCTCCTGTGTCTTTGTCTGTCTGTCCGTCTGTCTGTTTGTCTTCCTTTCTATCTCTCCCTCTCTTTTCTCTAGTCTGTCTGTCTGTCTGTCTCCCCCCATCTCTCTCTCTCTCTCTCTCTCTCTCTCTGTCTCTCTGTCTCTCTGTCTCTGTCTCTCTCTCTCTCCTCCTCTCTCTCTCTCTCTCTCTCTCTCTCTCTCTCTCTCTCTCAAAATCTCTACCTCCACTCAGAATACCTAACCCATAGATTGTGTTTCTTCGGTTTTTGAATGTTAGAAACATAACCTTTTTTTAAAAAAAAAAAGCCCTTACATGAAAAGGACTGGTGGACTTCTGCATTGAACATTCATACAGCAACTATTGCTGTCTGCCATAATGACTGAAAATGCGTTCCACTGCCCTGAAGCACGTGACAAATCAGGCTCCCTGCTCATCTGACCGGCATAAGAGATAATTGATGCTTTTTTTAAAAAGTCTTGTCTGGAAAAAAATTAGAGCAATGGACCAAGGAGGCAGAAAGTAGACAAGAAGGAGGTAACAAGAAGAAAAGGAACAAGGCAGAAACAAAGAAAGGGATAGAAAAGAGGTAATTTCCAACTCAAATTTCCAGAAAGTGGGAATGCAATTTACACTGAGAGGCCACTGGCATCCCCATAGGGGAAGACAGATGAAGAAAAGCATCAACACAAAGACTTAGGAACATCAAAGAGACGAGCAACAACTGTTGATAGAAAAGTGAGATATCCTAGCACAACGTTTCCAGAGGATGGGAATGGATTTATAGTAACAGTGCCCCTTGCATCCCCAAGGGGGAGAAGGGCTATTCAAAACATGATTTTATAGGTTATGAATGTCACTGAAATATCAAGTTTTATTCAACACTGAATCAACACGAAGAAGCTGTATTCCTTTTACTAAAATTTTGTGTTAACAGCGAGATTACTTCTTTCTCTTGGCAGTGCCTTCCCTTTATATTTCACTGTCCATATCTCTGTGCCTTTCTTACTGTTCTCACAGACAATGAACTGTTAGATAGTTATTTTGTGCAAAAATTAAAACAAACGAGCTATCCGCATATGCATCAGGATTTGTGAAAATGTGCTTTTCTTTCTCAATTATTTATTCATTCTTTTATTTCGAAGATAATGGAATAAGCACTCATGTGTTGTTTTTTTTTACATCCAGTCCCAGTGTGTATGCAGTTTTGTAAGATTTTTGTCATCTGTTCCCAGTGACACACAATGGCCTGCTCTTTGGAAAAGCAGAACAGGTTTTAACATGTACACAAGATGTTCTGCATGAGTTTGCACACGGAACCTTGGTTTCTAGTCTCATCGGAAGGACTTTTGGGGAGAATGGAGTCGGCACAAGTGTTAACTCCAGAAGAAAAATCCTCTTGAACGAGACTGGAACCAGGGTCAGCAGATCAAAAGCGCGTCACTCTGACCACAAGGCCATCCCATCCCCCTGTAACATCTTGAGCAAACTGCATTGTTTTGGATCCAGTCGGGTGATAAACGGACAGTTTACAAGCAATGTTCAGGTCCAACTTTGCAGGGTGTGGAGATTGGTAAAAGGTAAAGGTGTCCCATAACCTAGGCAGTCATAGGGGAGCGAGGCATCAGAGACCTCAGCTTCCCTAGGGGCCAGCATATTGACGGCAGCGCCCATCTCCTCTCCCTCGCTGCTTTACCTTCCCTGACCCTAAAGAGGGCAGGTACCCATTGACAGCTGGGTGAACTGGGGGGACTGTACTGAAGCCACGGCGCGCAAACGGTCACCCATCCAAATAGTAACCACGCTCGATGCTGCTTAACTTGACTGGGGAAAGCGAGCGCTCTGACCGCTGAGCTGTCCTGCCCCCTCTGGAAATTGGTAACTTGATGAAGAGACAGGAGAGGACAAGAACTGATCACAGAGGCTCGCTTTATATCCTGTCCAGCTGACACTTAGGGCAGCCAGTGCCATTTTACCATCTCATTGACAAACATGACCTGTGAGCCGCGGCACTCCATATTGTGGTTTATCTGCTGGCATGAAACCAGAGCTGAAAATGGTTGAAAAGGAAAAGAGAGAGAGAGAGAGAGAGAGAGAGAGAGAGAGAGAGAGAGAGAGAGAGAGAGAGAGAGAGAGAGAGAGTCAGTCTGTTCCCTTTGCGTTTTTCCTTGTACCCCTGTGGACAAGACAAAGTCATGAGTAGTAGTT
>CM060331.1:55402783-55420283 GCA_030674155.1 Stramonita haemastoma
TATGTATTCCCCTGATTCGTTACATAACATAGTGATAACTTTTTTCTTGCTTCTAGCCTTTTCTAAGTTAAAGAAGTACTTAGTGTTACGCTCACCCTCTTCTATCCATTTAAGCCTTGATCTAATTTGTGCACCCTTCGCTTTATGTATTTGATTAAGATCTAGGTTGTGTTTTATGTTGGCGAGCTTAACTTGCAGATCTTTGTCATCAGGCCTACTTACCAATTGCTTTTCTGTTTCCGAAATTTGCAAATTAAGTTTTAGTTCATTGTTTCTCTTCCTCTGTTTTATCATTTTTCCGTACTCACTACATAAATGCCTAATTTCTATTTTACACAACTCCCATCGATATACATTAGTATGATTCTCAGTATTGTCATTATCAAGTAATTTATCTAACAGATTATTCATTTTATCAACAAACTCGACATCTTTCAAGAGGCTGTTGTTGAACTTCCAGTATCCTGGTCCATGGGAGAACTGGCTGTTACAGATGTCCACTATTACTGCCTTATGATCGGAATTCGGAACCGTGAGATGGTCGCAAGCAGTGCAATAGTTAAGTACAGATTCCGATACTAAACAATAGTCTAATCGTCGGGCAATAAATGGGTTAGATCTACTCCAGGTGAATTGTTTTTCTTCTTTATGAAAGGATCTCCATATGTCAGTTACCTGTAGTGTCTTAATCATGTTGTTAAATTCTGTTACCTCAGTATTACGATGATGTTGACCAGATATAATGTCACTTTCATTATTAAGTACACAATTGAAATCACCTAAGATAACTAGATGTTCCTCACTAAGATGAGCAAACCTGTCTTGTAATTTTTTAAAGAATGCTATTTTTTGTGATGTATCATTAGGAGCATAGACATTTGCTAGAGTCAACGTCATATTATCTTGACGTATGGAAATCATCAATATTCTGTTTTCTGCAGTTTCTAGATTAATCTCCCCAGTGTAATGTTTAGCTATTAATATTACTTCTCCTCCACTACGATTTGTACCTTCTATATGAAAAATTTTCCCTCCCCATTGTTTTTCCCACAGTGGAAGATCTGCAGTTGTGATGTGCGCTTCTTGTAAACATATTATGTCAAACTTTTGTTTCTTTAAATAACTAAATATTGCCAATCGTTTAAACTTATTTTTTAGACCTCTGACATTTAACGATGAAATGCGTAACTTATTCATGGTGAAAAAGAATTATAATATTTATAGTCGTACGCACCATGATCCATTCGTCCGCAGTCCTGTCTCATAGTCCGTAAATCATTAGCAGTCGTTACCGTAAGTCAGGCGTCGTCATGGTTTGTCCGTCAACGCCAGTCCTCCGCTGTCATGCGGTCTGGCATCTTCATGGCGTCGTCAGCTGTAGGGCTTCTGGAGCGCTGCTTGCTTTGCCTCCGTAGCTTTCCTGTTCGTGCCCCTGGGCTGATCCGGTCCGTAGAGCGTTGCCGTTTGTTGGGGGTTGCTGATCTGCTGCGGGTTTGCGAGTCAAAGGAGGACAGGAGAGTGGGCTGGCGGGTGAATGGACGACTTCTGTCCCCCTGCGCCCCTCTCTTGCCGGTGCCGCCTCTACCAGCTGCTTCCTTCGGACTTGCTGTGGGCTCCGCTACCTGGATGTCCGTGTGCTCGCTTCCGCCGCCGTCTTTCGTCTCCTGTTGCTGTCTGTCTTTTGGGCACTCTGTGCACTGGCACACCGCATCTCCACGCTTGTGTCCTGCCTGTCTGCATTCTCTGCACACTACTTCGCTGGTGCATTGGGAAATGTGGTGACCAGATTCTAGGCAGCGTGAACATATAACTGTTTTTTTCATCAACTTCTGCTCTTTGTGGTAAACACTAGCTGTCAGTGCACTTACTTTCAGGATTTTGTCTAGAGGAGTTGGGGGGACGGTAATGAATACAAATCTCCTACCTGTCAGGAATCTGGTAAGCTTGTGGTCGTTGTCTCTCGCTCTTTCCTGTTTCACGGCAGATCGGAGTTCGCACCCGATCTTGGTCAGAGAGTGTTCTATTTCTGTGTCCGCAACCGAGAGAGGAAGATTGTCGATGAACACTTTTGTGGAGGGCTTTTCTTCTCCCGTACCATCTCGCAGAATAAAAGGGTTCGTTTCCGATACCTGTGTAACTGTATTTCTCAGGGGTATTCCCCTCAAAAGAATTTCTGTACGTGCTTCTTTCGAAGCTGGGTAAATCCTCCATAGTCCCCTTATGTCCTGCGCCCCGATGATCGAACCCTGACCCGACGTACGCTCTGCAGCAATGCAGATCTCTAGAACGGATGGTCGCTGACTGTCCGAGTCAGGGATGGACTTCTGTTTCAGGAAGACCGGTTTCACGGTAGCGAAACTAGCCATGATCTTGTTGGCTACACCGCGAAAACAGTGGCCTATACTACAACGACGCTCCAAAAAAAATACAAAAAAAAAACACTGCTTTGATTGCAGTTGAAATTCGCTTCGATCGTAGCTGAAAAAAAACTAAGTCCAAAAAATAGAGGAGCTTAGTTCGAAAAAACGGCGTAAATGACGAGAGCCAAAAAACTGTGACCGCACAGCTCGAGCGTCGCTCACCGAATCCCACAGATGCAAAGTTACTACTTACGGAGTTCTGTTTCAAGTTGCTGTAGACTTACAGAGAGAAAGAAAAGGAAGTAAAAAAAAACAAACCCTACTAGTGAGACAGATTGGTGTGTCGGTTCTGTGTTCGTCCGAGCAATGTCTGTGTCAGGTTCTCTCCATTGTCGGCAGACTCATTTCGTTTCCTCCTGCCTTTCCCTGGCGTCCTTTGTTTAAAATGTCAATGTCTTTTGGCCCCTGGACTATCTTTGTGCCTGCCCACAGCTCTTGTACTATACCCACACGTCAGTCCATCTCTGTCTGTCTGATCAGTGTGTTTTGGGGAGGGGGGGGGGGTGACTTTGTGTATGTCTCTGTCTGTCTTGTCTTGTTAGTCTTGTCTGTCTGTCTGTCTGTCTGTCTTGTCTTGTCAGTCTTGTCTGTCTGTCTGTTTTGCCTTGTCAGTCTTGTCTGTGTGTCTGTCTGTCTTGTCTTGTGAATCTTGTCTGTATGTCTGTCTTGTCTTGTGAGTCTTGTCTGTGCGTCTGTCTTGTCTTGTCAGTCTTGTCAGTCTTGTCTGTTTCGCAGTCTGTTTTGTTGTTGTTGTTTTTGCTGAATTAGATGTGGTTTTCTGTTTCTGTTTTGTTTTTTGTTTTTGTCTACTTTTTCTGTGTTTGTCTGTCTTTGTATCTGATTTTCTTTCTGTCTGTATCTCTCTGTCTCTCTGTCTCTCTGTCTCTCTGTCTGTCTGTCTCTGTCTCTGTCTGTCTGTCTGTCTGTCTCTGTCTGTCTGTCTGTCTGTCTGTCTGTCTGTCTGTCTGTCTGTCTGTCTCTCTGTCTCTCTCTTCTCTCTCTCTCTCTCTCTCTCTCTTCTCTCTCTCTCTCTCTCTCTTCTCTCTCTCTCTCTCCTTCTCTATCTCATTTTGGTGTGTGTGTGTGTGTGTGTGTTCATGATGCACAGTTTTCTAAGCACACACATTAAGTTATCGAAAGAAATAACACATAAAGGGCTGCAAGAACATGCAATGGATATCTCTACTCACGCTATTCAAAGATTATAGGAAATAATTGAAAAAGTAAATATTAGATATAGTAATGCACACGCACGTGCACACATACACCCCCAACACACACATATTCACACACACAGACACATAGACATTTACACAGACATTTACAGACACGTTTACACACACACACACAAACACATACACACACACACATACACACACACACACATACACACACACACACACACACACACACACACACACCCCAACCCCCCCCCAAAAAAAACCCCAAAATAAGCACAAAACTAAATTAAAAAAAAACACCCACATCATTTAAACACAAATTAAAAAAAAACCCAAACAACAACAAACCCAAAACTGAATGTCTGGAGTCTAGACACAAATGATCTCCCCCCCCCCCTCCCGAAATAAAACCAACAAAAAATACCCATCCTTATAATTATGTTGGTCTTCTGCAGTGTCCCGAGTCAGTCACATCAGACATCGCTGCTGCACAGTAGGGAATTGCAGGAAAAGTTGGGAAGCAGACAGATGGCTTGTCGGATCTCTGTCCGTCTTCCTAATGTCTCTGTCACTTCTTCTTACTGCATAGCCTCTTGTGTTACACGTTAAAAACCGCTTTCCGTTTACCCGGAAGAGAAGGTCACCATTGTGTGTTAGCCAGGGATGGATGACGCTATTTACCAAGATGAATGCCCTTGTGGAGTAAATGTTAAAAAAAAAAAGAAACACTACCCCCCCCCCAAAAAAAAAAAAAACCCCAACAAAAAAACCCTCCCAAAAGAAAAGACACGAGTGTTTATTTACTATACTCGAATTAAAAAAAAAATTGAAACCGAAATTGCTTTTTCTTTCTTTTTAAAGAGTTTTCACTTTTATTATCAAACTTCGTTACTGTCTTTCTTGTTGTTTGTTTGTTGTTGTTGATGCTGTTGAGGGGGTTGATGTTGTGATTGACTTTGTTGTTGTGGTGGACTTTGTTGTTGTGGTTGATTTTCTTGTTGTTCTTGAGCGTTCCTCAGATTAAATAAACACTCCGGGGATCACCCGAACTGTGCACTATTTCGCACTCATATTACCTGTGAAGCTACGCATTGCATAGAAAATTTGCATGATGACATTTTTGAATACCTCGCCATATGTGCAGCCATACTCCGACTTCAGAAGATTTTTTTCCTCCTTTGATAGAGGAAAGAGATTGTTATGCTCGCCGTTTGCAAATAGGAGAAGACTAACGCTACATGTCAATGTAAAACATAGCAACATTTCACAGTAGGCCTTGACTTTTGGCTTATATCAATCACTGACATTCCACAACCCCCCCCCTGCCCCCCCCCCCCCCCCCCGCCCCCCCATGCAGGTGTCGGGGACCTGTCTGTATAAATAGTATCTCTACCTTCTAGACATTCTGTGCGAGGAATTTCCTCTTTTCTAGCTCTCTCTTTGTATCTGCCTTGTTCCTTTAATTCTTGTCATCTCCTTCTTGTCTATTTCCTGCCTTCGTGGTCCATTCTCCTGCCTTTTTTCCATCTCCAGAAAGACGTCAAGGATAACAATTCTCTCCCACACCAAAGTCAGATGCGCTGGGTCCCACTTGTCAGGCGCTTCAACGGCAGTGTCATATATTTTTGCTCCCATGACAGACAACAGAAGTTGCTGTCTGAGCGTTCGAAGAAGAATGCGAAGAAGAGAGCGAAGAAGAAAGCGAAGAAGAATGCGAAGAAGAAGAAGAAGAAGAAGAAGAAGAAGAAGAAGAAGAAGAAGAAGAAGAAGAAGAAGAAGAAGAAGAAGAAGAAGAAGAAGAATGTGAAGAAGAAGAAGAAGAAGAATGTGAAGAAGAAGAATGTGAAGAAGAATGCGAAGGAGAAGAAGAATGTGAAGAAGAAGAATGCGTAGAAGAATGCGAAGAATGCGAACAAGAATGCAAACAAGAAGAATGCGAAGAAGAATGCGAAGAAGAAGAATGCGAAGAAGAATGCAAAGAAGAATGCAAAGAAGAATGCGAAGAAGAATGCAAAGAAGAATGCGAAGAAAAATGCGAAGAAGAAGAAGAATGCCAAGAAGAATGCGAAGAAGAAGAAGAAGAGAAGAAGAAGAAGAAGAGAAGAAGAAGAAGAAGAAGAAGAAGAAAAGAAGAAGAAGAAGAAAGAAGAATCACGACACAGCTTTCAGTCTCAGCCAGTCTTTTCATGCCAGTGCTACCAGACTTATCTTTTTCTGACTCACTTTATCTGCAATGTTTACAGGAAGACAGAAAAAAAAAACCCGATGGGAAGACAACATCAGAAAGTGGATTGGCCCTGAGTGGAACCACTCTGCTACGGAAAGCTGAAAACTGCGAGGAGTGGAGGAAGCTGGTGCAAAATCTTCAGTGGTGCCTCAATGGTATACAAGAATAGGGAATAAGTGAAGGTGAGGAGTATGTACACATACATTGATGTCTGTCTGCCGCCAGTTTATCTGATGGCGTCAGTCTCGTAGCTTCTTGATACCCTGTATATGTATATCTGTCCGTCTGTTGTCGCCTGCCCCTGTCTGTCTGTCGCTGTCTTCTGTCTTCTATCTGTCTGACTGTCTGACTGTCTTTCTGTCTGCTGTCTGTCTCTCTTTCTCTCTTCTCTCTGTTTTGTCTCTTGTCTCTTCTCTGTCTTCTCTGTCTCTGTCTCTCTCTCTCTCCTCTCTCTCTCTTCTCTTCTCTCTCTCTCTCTTTGGGGCAGGGAAGACAGATGTGTTTATGTGTACGAGTTTGTTTCAATAGAATAGATGTCCATTGAAAAAAACAACAACAACCAACAATCAATGGACTATGGGCAACGTTATCAACCCTTCTCTAAGATGCTTACAAGTTCAGCTGCTTTGATATGTTGTCTCTCTGCGCATAAACATCACCAACAATGCAAAATTTATCGTAAAATAAACAGGCGTAGAACGTTAAAAGGAAACAAATACTGGGCTTCATACTGGTTTCCTGAAAAGTACGCCGAATAAATCAGACTAATTGACTGTAGAAGCATTCACATTAGACATTTTGCAAGCGTTAAACATAAACACACATGGCATGGCAACACGCCTGATTACCTGTTTAGTGCCTCTATGGGAATTTGTCCGACACAAAATGTAGGATTTATGTGTCTGGAAGAAACAATGGAGGTGTCATACTTTTTGGTATATACTGTTAGAAACACTGTGGAAAAAACAACAACAGTATATGGAATATGTAACAGAACATATAACAGAAAAGTTACATGTAGACAAGATCAGAAAGCTCGACAGTTATTGGTGAAAGCAAAACGCCCAAAACTGACATAAAAATATTTCTATTCTTTGAAATTTTATGTTGAAAAAAGTTTTCATCCATGATGATTTTTTTTACAGACACCTGTGATCCCCATGATTTTAATTTTACAGAGAAAAAGATCCTTTGAATTCGATTAACAGAGAAAAAGATCCTTTGAATTCGATTAACAGAGAAAAAGATCCTTTGAATTCGATTAACAAGAGATAAATGAAACAGAATCCTTTGAATTCGATTAACAGAGAAAAAGATCCTTTGAATTCGATAAAGGTCTTTATTCGGAAGGTAGAAAAAACAGCCTTATATATAAACTTCTCATCCCGTGTGTATGTATGGTCTCACAGTGGTTTCAAGGTGTGATGAGTAAGACATGATACAATATTTGGGTGGTTTCTAGGATGTTAGGCTAAGAAACACCCAACTGCACTAACAATGTCTATTGAAAAGCCTGTCTAGGAGACTGAAGTGTAGGATCGGCATTTAATAATCCTGAATGTTATGCAGAAATGCTAAAGTACTCTCGTAAAAGCAATTTTTTCTTTATCTTCTTGTGATTTCACTCGGTTTAAATTACGTTATCTATGTCTCTCAGAGTTAGTATCTAGTATTCTCTTTTGTGGGAATGGGAAATTTTGGCGGTGAGAGGTTTGCTTTCCCCAAGCTAAGGTTAAGTAGCCTTGAGCGAAGTTGCCTCGAAGGTGGGTGACCCTTCATGTTCCTTGGCTTCAGTACAGTCCCCCAAAATGGATACCTGCCTTCTTTGGATAAAGCAGCAAGGGAGAGGAGATGGGCACCACTCTTAACATGCTGGCCTTTATATAAACGGAGGTCTTTTGACACCATGCTCCTCAATGCACACGTGGTTTATGGGAATTCTTTAGTTTTATCTTTTTGGTTATGATCTTAAACTATGTTGTAAAATTTGCAGACTTAAAATCCAACACAGATGCTTGTCTCTTTTTAAAAATATGGTCAGTGATATAATGAATGTTGATGAAGACACAAAGGAATTGTCACCAGAGCACAAAGTAACCATGAAAGAAAAAGAGGGAAAGTAGAGTGCTGGCATTGACTTGGCTAATTCTAGACACAAGGAAACTAAGGGATGAGGAGGAAAAGCAAAGTGCTGGTTTCTTTGTGCCTTAGCTGACAAAACAAAGAAGGAATGAGAAAAGGTAGGATTCCAGTCAGCAGCAAACACACTCTCTCTCTCTCTCTCTCTCTCTCTCTCTCTCTCTCTCTCTCTCTCTTCTCTCTCTCTCTCTCTCTCTCTCTCTCTCCTCTCTCTCTCTCTCTCTCTCTCTCTCCTCTCCCCCAGACCAGATGCCCATGACAAGAAGTGAGTTTGGAGCTAAGGGTATTCAGGTCATTGAAACACCAGGAGCACCGCAATCAGAGCATACAGCCAACAAGCTTTGACTGTCAGGTGACTGCAGGTGACGCAGTGAATGCTCATCAAGTGCCAGTCTCCATCACTGCCATCTTCACGCTGATTCTCTGCACGCCCATTGCCAAACTGCATACTTGCTGGAGAGGGGGCAGAGAGGAGTTGGGGGGGGGGAGGTGGAGGTTAGGGGGGGGGAGAGAGCCCCAAATTGGGAAAGAAAAGTGAATGTGGAGACTTGTACCTCCTTTATCTTTCCCTGCAGCAGGGCTCTGCCTCAAAGACCTGGCGAACTTTCAAGTGGCCTGTCAGTGTTGCCCTTTCGCTCTCCACCCTTTTTGGCCTGATTGTCTGTCTCTCTGTCTGTCAGTCTGTCTTCTCCCTCTCTTTATCTGTGCCTGTCTGTGTGTCTGTCTGTCTTTCATGAGTATGAAAGCTTGTGGGTGCTCGTTCCCACTAGGGCAAGGATTAGATAAAAAAAAAAGATATGTTGCTTAGCTATAGCACAGACGATGACTTGATTTAAATACTCTCTTTCTCTCTAGCCTATCTGTACGTTACTAATTATCTTCTTTTTATGCAGAATCTAATCTTACTCTATCGAAGTTGCACTGGCTGAACTTAAAGCATTCATACATGGCTGTCACTTCAGCAGATATCAAGTAATGATTACACAGCCTGTTTCTTTCAGATATCTTGACCATGTATTCCCCCCCCCAAGGTTTTTTTTTCTTAAACGTATTCCTGTGCCTACTACACCTCTTGAGTTATTGTCGTATTAGGGAAACGACATGCATACAAAGTCTGTTCTCATTCATAAACCTCTGGGATCCAATTCTGTTCTATTTACACCATGACTGGTGTGTCAATAACTAATTTCTTTGGTTGTAGATGCATCGAGCTTTCTTCTGATCCTAAACTAACCTTTTGCTTATCTATTTCCTTTTGGGGTTTCGTGTGAGCACAGGCATGACATACATGTGGTACTGAATGATGGGCACTGGCATGATCAGCACTCTAAGTCTATTTCACGTGTGATAAGATGTATCAGTTTCAGACCTTTTTCTTTTTCATTCTTAATTTTGCATCTACGACGGTTTTTACCTTCAATGAAGGTAAGCGCATTCCGACTCCTGGGATGGTCTCTAAATATGTCACCCGTGTGCATGCTTTTAATAATAATTGGTTTAAACAAAATTTTCTTTGTTCAGAAAAAAATGTAGCACCTGTACATAAGATGAGTACAACAAGCGATGCTTATGTATACTTGCCATCTGGTCCTACCTACACAAAATGGCCTACTCTTCTGAAAAGCGGAACGGGGTTTTAACATGTGTGGAATAACTATGCGCATCTGCCTTCAGGGCCTGGGCTTTATCACAGTTATTGATTAAACCATTGACGCTGGGGGCAACAGCAAAGTGAGAGGCTGTATGATCAGTGGCTTTCTTTCCCACTCATGGAGTTACACTTTACAGCTTAGTCTTTAGTGATTGACTACGACTCTGACTGGAGGCTTGACTTGCTACAGTCCTTACGTGCTGCAGCCCAGGGGCTAGTTGGCCTTTGGAGAACGTCTCCAACGCTGACTGTTCTCGTGCCCTCTTGGCCGAGAGAGTGGGATGTACTGCAGGCAAGGCATCTCCACTATAATCAAATTTCTGCTTAGTTTCCGAAACATCAGCTGCCTCCTCTGCTGTTTTGGAGGTCATCGTCGAATACATGGACAAACGAACAACACATCGTTCACACACAAGGACTCGGTTTAAAGTCTCATCTGAAGGACATTTTTTTGCTGGAGTAGAGTCAATACTGATGTTAACACCAAAATAAAATCTCTAAAATGGGTGCCTCCGTGGTGGCGCGATCCTGGGCTGTCACAGCAAGAGTGCAATATTTTATTTTATTGATATTTTTATTTATATTTTATTCTTTTATATCGATGATTATGGATAAGCACTCTTGGGCTTTTTTACATCCAGTCCCCGTGTGTATGAAGATGTGTAAATGTCATCTGTTCCCATCGGCACACGATGGCCTTCTCTTACGAAAAGCGGAACAGGATTTAACGTGTGAGTAAGATGTTCTGCCTGCGTTCACACACGGGACCTCGGTTTATAATCTAACCGAAAGATTTTTGGGGAGAGTGGAGTTAGCACTGATGTTAACTCCAGGAAAAATTATCCTCGAATGGGAATCGAACCCGGGTCGTCAAAATAATTGCAATACTGTAACCACTACGCTCCTTCGCCTCCAATGCGCCCTTAACAGACTTGCATGCACGGCGTGATCGACATCTTGAAGCCAGGTACACGCGTACTGATGACTTGCTTTCGATTTTCTTCCCTGTCCTTTGAGTGAGAAAGAGAGAGGAGTAGGGGCACTGTGTTAGTGGTCCTTAGGGCTCTGACCCCGCCACAAGACATTGAACAGAGAGAGAGAGAGAGAGAGAGAGAGAGAGAGAGAGAGAGAGAGAGAGAGAGAGAGAGAGAGAGAGAGAGAGAAGAGAGAGAGAGAGAGAGAGTGAGAGAGAGAGAGAGAGAGAGAGAGAGAGAGAGAGAGAGAGAGAGAAGAGAGAGAGAGAGAGGAGAGAAGAGAGAGAGAGAGAGAGAGAGAGAGAGAGAGAGAGGAGAGCTGGAGAAGAAGAGAGAGAGGAGGCTGGTTACTTTGCGCATGCAGGATTGATGAAAGAACGGTCTGTCCTGCTCCTTTCTGTACAGACACAGAAAGACAGACACAGACACACGCACGCACGAACGAATGCACGCACGCACGCACGCACACACACACACAGGCCTCTCTCTCTCTCTCTCTCTCTCTCTCTCTCTCTCTCTCTCTCTCTCTCTCTCTCTCTCTCTCTCTTTATTGTGACTTTGTTTCTCTATCCCACTCGTGTATCTGTATGCTTGTCTGTCTGTCTGTCTGTCTGTCTGCCTGTCTGTCTGTCTGTCTGTCTGTCTGTCTGTTTCCCTCTCTCTCTGTGGATTTTTTCTCCATCTCACTCTCTGTGTATCTGTTTGCTTGTCTGTCTGTCTGTCTGTCTGTCTGTCTGTCTGTCTGTCTGTCTGTCTGTCTGTCTGTCTGTCTGTCTGTCTGTCTGTCTGTCTGTCAGTTTCCCTCTCTCTCTGTGGATTTTTTTCTCTCTCGGCCACTCTATGTGTATCTGTCTGCTTGTATGTCTGTCTGTTTCACCCTGTCTATGGGGATTACTCTGTCTGCTAATATGTATGTTTTTTCCTGTTCATTTGAATAGCTGTCTGTCTTCTGTCTATCTGTCTGTCTGTCTGTCTGGCTGGCTGACTGTCAGTCTTTCTGTCTTCCGTCTGTCTGTCTGTCTGTCTTTTTGTCTGTCTGTCTGTCTGTCTGTCTGTCTGTCTGTCTGTCTGTCTCTCTGTCTATTTCTCTGCTGCTCCGGTGGGAACAGATGACATTTACAAAAATGCATACACACGGGACTGGATGTAAAAAAAAGCATAAGAGTGCTTATTCCATTATCCTCGATATTAAAGAATAAATCAAATCAATCAAATCTCTCTCTCTCTCTCTCTCTCTCTCTCCTCTCTCTCTCTCTCTCTCTCTCTTCTCTCTCTCTCTCTCTCTTCTCTCTCTCTCTCTCTCTCTCTCTCTCTCTCTCTCTCTCTCTCTCTTCATGTGCTATCAAAGGTTTCTTCCCTGGTCCACATTTGGTCTAAGCCTTTGACCTCAGGATGAGTCAGAAAAAACCCATAGAGGTTAAAGGGGACACTCAGACATCTCAGATCTCCCTCATTACTATTTTTTAAAATCACTCCCACTGCTTTAATACAGAGGTTAAAGGGGACAGTCAGACACCTCAGACGCAATTACTACTGTCAAATCATTCCTACTGCCTTGATTTATAGAAAACCAGAACGATAAAAAGAAAAAAAGGGAAATCAGACAGTACAGAAATGAGGTTGTACGCACAAATGCGGAATATTAAAAATACGCACATCAAAGGATCGTTTTATCTATACTAACAATCAGTATGTTAAAAGTCAAGTCAAGTTAAAACACTTTAATTATTCCATGAAGGGCAATTGCAATTACACACAATACACCAGAGTGGACCCCTGCTTTTCAAGAGGGATAGGGTGTGCCAGGGGGGACGGGATAGCTCAGTGGTCAGAGCGCTCGCTTTCCCCTAGCCAAGTTAAGCAGCGCGTCGAGCGTGGTTACCATTTGGATGGGTGACCGTTTGCGCGCCTTGGCTTCAGGACAGTTCCCCCAGTTCCCCCAGCTGTAAATGGGTACCTGCCCTCTTTAGGGTCAGGGAAGGTAAAGCAGCGAGGGAGAGGAGATGGGTGCCGCCCTCAACATGCTGGCCCCTAGAGAAGCTGAGGTCTCTGACGCCTCGCTCCCCTACGACCACACAGGTTATGGGACATCTTTACCTTTTTCTTTTCTAGTCTCTGCCAGTTAACCTTTCCTAAGAGACACAGCCCGACACTTTTAAAACAGGGCTCCAAGAGCTCCAAAGATTTCAATGGTGAGAAGAGAAAGAAATTCTGCTTACATGGTGATCTCTTTACCATTTTACTCTGCTGGGTATTTTGGATTTGCACTGGGAAAGGTTTTTGTTTTGTTTTTGCTACCTCATCCTCTGTGATGTTCCTGTCCTGCTGTTTCCCCACCGCTCATTTCAATCTCTCCTGCCCCGGCAATATCCAGATTTGTTATGTGGAACCCTCAGGATCAGAAGTCCACAAAGAACCTGTGAATGCCAGGTCACCGCTGGTCGACTAGCCAGAGTGGTCCGGCCGTGTTGCTGGATCATTTGGTGGTGTTCAGCGGTGCCTGTTCTGAGCTAACATACGCAGGACACCACCTACTAAGCCCCCTACTCACGAGAGTATTAGCCCAGTCACGGAATCAGACCGAGTGTGACACCCACTGGGCTGGCGACAGCCACAACGTTCCTCCAAGGACCTTCTCTTGTCAGCCTACAACCTCGAAGGCTTTGGCACTGATTCACCACAGGCACAGGAATGTGCTGAAAAATGGAAACTGAGGGCAATCAGAGACAAATTTCTTTTATTGCATGATGATCAATGATGATGCAGAAGATGTAAAGATGCTGATATGAAACTGGACATCGTTTGAGACGACTTGACAGGGCTGCACTCTAGGCAACATAATCCCATCATAATCCCACATCAATCGGGCCCGAACGGTACAGACACCTGCATGGTTGGTCAGGTTATATGAGCCACAATCTCAACATCGCATTCGTAAAGTGGATGAAGCTTGACTGTGTAGTCCTAGTCTACCCAATGAGCATATAGCAAACTAACTCACTGTGGGTAGGAGTTGGTCGGAGTCTAGTCCGAAAAATTGTGAAGACTCTTAAGTGATTTGAACCATCAACATCCGAGTCTGCAACCCACGGCACCAACCACCGCGCCATGGCGGCTTGTGGTCTGTGCAAGTTTTGCCGTGGGCTGACACCTGCCTCTTGAATTTTTCTCCATAGAGAAACGAACCACGGAGCCAATAGCCTTTCTCCTTTGAAGTGTCAAACTCATGAATTATACTGCCACTTCTGTCTGTCATTTGACTCCTTGTCATTTTCCCAAAGCATCAGACGAGACGCATTCGGTTTCTTCTTCCTGCTGCACTCGTGCCATCTTCTGGATCCCTTTCGCCCTGTCATTTGCATACTTGTGCTGTCTGATGGATGTCTGGCTGTAAATGCTCCTCAATGTGCCTGTCCCTCTCTCTCGCAGTTATACCGTGTGTGCATGCTTGTGTGCGTACATGCGTGCGCACATGCACGCACGCACGCACACACGCATACACACACGCCGCGCGCTATCTATTTGTCTGTCTGTCAGTCAGTCTGTCTGTTCGTCTGCTTGTCTGTCTGTCTGTCTCTGCCTCTGTCTGTCTGTATGCCTGCCTGTCTGTCTTTCTCTCTCTTCCTTCCTCTCTCTCTGTCTCTGTCTCTGTGTCTCTATCTCTATCTGTCTATGTCTCTCTTTCTTTCTCTCTTTCTTTCTTTCTCTCTCTCTTTGCCACTGTCTCTGTCTGCTTGTTTGCTACCTGCCTGCTGGCCTGTAAGGTTGTCAAAGGCTATCTGTGAGGGTGTATCAGCCTTTCTATTCCCTGTGACTTGGCTGCCTGTCCCTTGCACTCTCTCTCTGTTCTCTCTCTCTCTGTTACTCTCTCTCTGTTTCTCTCTTCTTCTCTGTTTCTCTCTGTTTCTCTTTCTCTGTTCTTGTTTCTCTGTTCTCTGTTTTTCTCTCTCTCTCTGTTCTCTCTCTCTCTCTCTCTCTCTCTCTCTCTCTCTCTCTCCTCTCTCTCTCTCTCTCTCCTCTCTCCTCATCTCTCCTCTCTCTCTCTCTCTCTTCTCTACTCCTCTCTCTTTCTCTCTCCTTTTACTACGTCTGTCTGTTTTCTCTACGTCTGTCTGTCTTTCTCCCTGTCTCACCTTGTTTGCTCTTTCTCAGCTCATGGTTGACACGGCAGATAAAATGTAATGTAATGGAAACCCTCCCCAAGGCCATGTTTGTCAATGAGGTGGTAAAATGAAAGTGGCTGCCTCCCCCTGACAGCCTGACATGACGTACTGGCGATGGTTAGACTAAGGGAACGGACCCTCTGCGGTAGCGGGGAGAAGCCCCATACACACTGTGTATACTAGAGATACATGACAGTATCTTCCTTGGAAAAAAAAGCTAGCCAAAGGTAAATTTTTTGGGGGTGGTAAAAGTGATTTTCTTGTCTATTTCACCTTTAAAAGTTTGCGGTGTTATTAGTTGATGGACAGACTTACTGTTCGTGGCTATTTATTAAGCATTTCAAATTGCCATTTTAATTTTTGATGGACGAAATAGCTCCTCCTGGTTACTTGACCATTTGAAGTTTGCCGTGCTGTTTGGTGATGTACGATACAGCTCTTCTGGGTTATTTGACCGTTTAAAGTCTGCCATGTTAATAAAATGGTGATTGAGGGTATCGCTCTTCTTGGCTGTATAACCTTTGAAAGTTTGCCGCGTTATTTACTAATGGACAGAATAGGTCTCCTTGGATATCTAACCATTTAAAGTCTGCCATGTTATTTGTTGATTGATGGTATCGCTGTTTAACCTTTGAAATTTTGCCGTGTTATTTACTAACGGACAGAATAGGTCTTCTTGGATATCTAACCATTTTAAGGTTGATGTGTTTATTTTGTTGATGGACGACGTATGTCTTAGTTATATAACTATTTGAAGTTTGTCATGTTCTTTCGAAGAATTGCTAAGAAAAATTGCGAAGAAGAACTGCGAAGAATTGCAAAGCAGAAGAAGAATTGCGAAGAATTGCGAAGAATTGCAAAGAAGAAGAAGAAGAAGAAGAAGAAGAAGAAGAAGAAGAAGAAGAAGAAGAAGAAGAAGAGAAGAAAGAAGAAGAAGAAAAAAGAAAAAGAAAAAGAAGAAGAGAAAAGGAGACATCAGCTGCACATGTATTCTGCTTTCGCCTTATCAATGAACAAAAAAAACACGGGGGGGGGGGGGGGGGGGGGGGGGGGAGGAAGGGAGGGCCTAGAGTACGTGTGATCTAACCTTCTCAACAGCTGTGTTTCAGCTGCTTCTATTGTTGCAGTAGTGTGCATGCTGTTTTTTTACGGCACCATTCGTGTAGCCTGCAGACTGCTTTTACATTCCCAGACAAAATCTCACGTTACAGTGATTTAAAGTGAAGAAGAAGAAAAAAAAAACCCAGAGAGAAAACCTGTGTGCAGAGCAAATAAGTGTGGCCCCCTCACGGCTTTGATGGCATTTCATTTACTTGACTTTGCAAACAAATGACATGATCTTTCTTTTTTTTTCTTTTTCTTATTATTACTGCCTATGCCCCAAGCAGCCATCACAGCCACACGAAGATCAACGATTGTTGTAAGATTTTGGACACACAACAACAAAAACAAAACACATATCATCTATATTTCCCTTCTCTCTCTGCATATATGTATATATGTAATATATATACTAATATACATTATATATATATATATATATATATATATATATAATCGAGAGAGAGAGAGAGGAGAGAGAGAGAGAGAGAGAGAGAGAGAGAGAGAGAGAGAGAGAGAGAGAGAGAGAGAGAGAGAGAGAGAGAGAGAGAGGCATAAATAGGTGATCTGAATAATATTGTTGGAAACTAATCCAAAATTTATCAAACGAATAACACCAAAAAGCTAGACATATCCCATTTCAGAGAAATTCAGCAAAAAAACAACTGTCTACACGTATCTGTTTACACTGCAAATGAGCTTTCCTCCCCTCAAAACAGTATAACAACGGAAACTGCCTCCACTTCTCTTTTTTTTAAATTTCAAGCTAACGATAGTAATGGATAGGTAGCAAAAACCTTTTATTCTTGTTTTTTTTTAATGCAACCAGAAAATCGCAGTCTTAAGATTGCACTACCTTTCAGCATCATGTAATGCATGCAGTTAAAAAGAAACAACCCAGAAGAGCAACGCGCTAATGAAGCTGCACTTTAAAGTGGGTGCTATTTACATTTCAAGACAAGAAAAGCTTATTGTCATGCCCCCCCAAAAAAAAAAAACCCACCTCCCCCCCCCTAAACATAACAAACCTAAAACCCAAACAAGCACAAACAACTACAGCGTGGGCAAGTGGATGTTTTGTGTGTGTGTGTTGGTATGCACACACAGCGGAGTCTGTCCTGCCATGTTCCTATGGGCATTGTCGTGTTGTATTCGCGTTCCTGATTGACGCTGTCTTTTTCCTTGACGCTAGGTTGAACAGAGACATTACGTGAGAGGAATGCTTGTGGTTCAAAATAAAAGAGAAAAAGAAAAAACGAAAAAGACGAACACGTCATATTTTGTGTGGTGATGGAATGATTTTGTTAGGAAGAAGACGCTGCAGAAAATAATCATTGATGCAATTTTTTTTATAACCATCCCGAGTGAAAATCGAAAAAGAAACCCATACCGAAATTTACGCTGCAGAAAATAATAGTCGATGCAAACTATTTTATAGCCATACCAAGTATTTATAGAGCAAATACTGCTGCAATCTCTATCAACAGTTACCTATAACCCCTTCACATGCTGCAAGCTTTGTAAAAACAACAACAAACTATGGAGATCTACAAAGAAAGAATAAAACAGTAATCTGCGACATTTTAACAAAAAAGTGCAGCTCACAAGCAAAACAAGTTATAAGCGAAATCTGATCTTACTGTA
>CM060331.1:55427783-55447783 GCA_030674155.1 Stramonita haemastoma
TGGTACTCAGTACACATTACTATTTAACGAAATACGCGGTGATAAAATTCTTCTGCCATAGGTTCAATGGTATATTTGTTGATTTTACCGAGAATTGTGGATACGGCTGGGAATTCATTTAGAATTATCGTACACTGAAAGGTTTTGCCAAAATTTAAATCAAAAGGTGAAATAGTTCTAGATGTTCACGAACACATCCTAATTATACGCTAGAGACAAGGTGCAAGAAATGACTTTAAATTCTTTTTTATGCAGGTTTCCAACACAGTGACTTCAACAATTTTGCAGTTCAAGAAGGAAGGTGGAAAATGGTTTAGAAGTTTTTATTTTTATTTATTATTTATTCTTTTATATCGAGGATACAGAATAAGCAATCATGTGCTTTTTTTCATCCGTCCCGTGTGTATGCAGTTTTGTAAATCTTGTCATCTGTTCCCACGGCACACGTAACCTACTCTACGAAAGCGGAACAGGATTTAACGTGTGCGCAAGATGTTTGCGTGCGTTCGCACACGGGGCCTCGGTTTAAAGTCTCATCGAAGGACTTTGGGGAGAGTGGAGTCAGCACTGATGTTAACTCCAGGAGAAAATCTCCTCGACCGGACTCGAACCGGGTCTTCAAATTGCCAGCGCAATGTTTGACCACTAGGCTATCCGTCCCACCTGCCTAGCAAGTAAACCGTGAAGCTCTGGAGTCGATTCCCAGCCTCGCGTTCTAGCACCAGCCTGACGGGAAAATGGAAGTGAATGTCAGTCTTTTGGAGGAGACTCTACACCAGTTGGGTGTGAGTGCTTTGGTACTTGTGCACGCCCAAAGAACCCACGGCAGGCAGTTAACAACTCGGAGAGAGTAAGCAGGTCTTTCCTGACTGTCCTGGCAAGATTGGTAGATTCGATTCCCAACCGATCCCCAATGTCCGAATGTGCTATCTTATCGGTGTGGAAAAACCCGGTCACATATGTAATTATCTCACCATTGATGAACCTCGGAGCTCTAGCTGAGGAACGGACCAAAAAAAAAGTACTTTGTCAGTGGTGGCGATGCTAGTCAATACCATCATCAATACCCCCACAAAGCCACCCTCGTAAGAACAAAGTACTTCATTAATTCTGCCCTTATAAGACTCTTGCAATGCACTAACCACCCCCACCCCCACCCCTACCCCCCACCCCCTACACCCCGACCTTATCGCCTATTTTGTCCGCTGTCCTTGTTTGACATCCCTCTTTTCTCCCCAAAGGGCTTTGTGGACAATGGCCAGCCTGACTCTGGACATCCATCTCGCCCCTCTGCGCTGCCGACGTTTGTATCGACTAACGAACGATCAGTGCACGGAAGAGTCTCTGCTAATTGCTGCTGCATTATGGGACCCCGAGAGTCTGCGCTGTCCCTTCAGCCTCTGGCACTGACTGTCACAGCTTTGTCAGTCCGCACGTGGAGGTAGGGCCCCCAGTTTTCTGCAGTAGAGTGTAGAGACAGACAGACAGAAAGACAGACAGACAGACAGACAAGACATGCAGACAGGCAGACAGGCAGACAGACAGAGAGACAGACAGACAGAGACAGACAGATAGAGAGACAGACAGACAGACAGACAGACAGACAGAGAGACAGACACAGACAGAGAGACAGACAGACAGACAGACAGACAGACGGACAGAGAGACAGACAGAGAGCTAGAAGATAGGCTAAGGGGGGTCTAGTAGGCTGACTGTGACTGTGACTGTGTAGAATTGGGACAACAGATGGTTGGCTACTTTACATGATTGGATTTGATCTTCCCCTCTCCTCTGTCCACTCTGGGATAGTCTGAACCGTGTGGGGTGATTTCATTCTGCTGGTTTATTTCCCCTTTGGTATATAAGGACTTGAAGTTATGTTGTCTATTCTTCTGATCTTTGAGAGGGGGCATGACAGCGAGGCAAGGCAAAGCAAGGCAAGGCAAATTCTTTTATTTCGAGGATAATTAATAAGCACTCGTGTGCTTTTTTACATTTAGTCCCCGCCATTATTAGGTTAAAGTTAAAGTCTGTCCCGAGCCTAAGGCTCATCAGGCCGGTGCTTATCTCGGTTTCTGTGGCGTTAAGCGACTGAGAGTCATAGACTCCCCCCTGGATAGGACGCCAGTCTATCGCAGGGTTAACCCCAACGCAAGGTTGGTACCCCTTTTATTAGGGATAGGATAAAACAACAACAACAACAAAAAACACCCTCCTCTAACTAAACAACAACAACAATAATGATCCAAATACCAAGAACAAGAAGCCATATCAAATAGCAAACAACAGACAAGAAAAAGACAGAAATACAATAATAAGGTAATAGTAAAAAATGCACTCATTTAGAAACGAAAATACGAAATAGGAATCAAATGATGATTATGATAAAAAAAGCGCTAGTAATTAAAGAGCAAACAAGAGAATATAATGCGGTAAATAAGTGAGAGCATGAACCCAGCCTGGTGGTTAGAGCGTTGCGTGTTGTGCTCGCGATCTGACGGACCTTGTTCGAGCACGGGGCCAGGTTCGAGCCATCACGGAGGTGCCTGACCGTTCATGGGGATTTTTTCCATGGAGATAACATTCAGTGCCGACTCCACTCCTCTGACGGTCCTTCGGATGAGACTACAAACCCAAGGACCCGTGTGCAAACGCACGCAGAAAACCTGTGATAAATTTACAATACCTCATGCACACGGGGACTGGATGTAAAAAAAAAAGCACATGAATGTTTACTCCATTCTCTTCGAAATAAAAGAGTAAATTAGAATAAAGATAAAAATAAATCAAAATTCCTCATTGTGCCGCTTTATCTATTACATTCTATTACGTTTTTATTATCATAAATGGCAGTACAAAGACATACAAAGACAGTACAAAGACAGTATTTATAGTTTGTTAAAGTTAGCTTTATATTTTAACTTTGTTATCTGGCATTGGTTTCAGCTATTGTTCAATTTTTCTTGTTCAGGGTTGTTTTTTTTTGGTCTAAAATCACTTAATGTGAATAGACGTTAAACTGAAGAACACAATACATGGTGTTTTTTTTCATTCTTACATATTCTTCTTTTCACCCTAACATAATTGTTGTCTAGATATTGCAACTACGCATTAAAACTAAACAGCAACGCATAAAAAACATTCTGCACTAGTGGCATAAGTGTAGTAAAATGTACAGCAGTGAGACAGACCCAAGAGCTGTCACCAGTCTGTCAAGTCTGGCTGCACTGGAGTCTAGAGCTAGGATTTTTATTTTTTATTTAATTAATTTATTTATTTACTCTTTTATATCGAGGATAATGGAATAAGCAGTCATGTGCTTTTTTACATCCAGTCCCCGTGTGTATGCAATTTTGTTAATGTCTTCTGTTCCCACCGGCACACAATGGCCTACTCTTACAAAAAGCGGAACAGGATTTAACGTGTGCGCAAGATGCTCTGCGTGCGTTCGCACACGGGGATTCGGTTTATAGTCTCATCCGAAGGACCTTTGGGGAGAGTGGAATCGAACCAGGGTTGTCAAATTGCGAGTGCAATGTTCTGACCACTAGGCTATCCCGTCTCCAGTCTTTGCATTTCCATTTGTTGATATATGTCCGGAAGTCAGAATGTGGCTGTGTTGATGGTGGGTAAAATCGTTCCGAGGTCTAGTCGAGAAATGACAATCTATCATATCTATATATCTATCTATCTATCTATCATTATCTATCTATCTATCTAATCTATCTATCTATCTATCATATCTACTATCTATCTACTATCTATCTACATCTATCTATTATACTATCTATTATCTATTATCATCTATATCTATCTATCTATCTATCTATCTATCTTCATCTATTAATTATATCTTTTATATGGTGTATATATATATATATAGTATATATATATCTATATACAGAGGAGAGAGAGAGAGAGGAGAGAGGAGAGAGAGAGAGAGAGAGAGAGAGAGAGAGAGAGAGAGAGAGAGAGAGAGAGAGAGAGAGAGAGAGAGAGAGAGAGAGAGAACATAGATACATAGGTAGATATCGATATTTTGTCCCACCAGACGTCCTTCCTCTTTACGTCATCGTTCTCTCCTTACGAAGCCTAACAGTGCTGTGGCCACCCTGACTCTGCCACCACTATCAACTAACGATGATACGCCAGTTTCTCATCTAATCGCCCCGTCCTGGACAGGCTGGCACACTTCCTGTGTGTTGGTTAACCCCAGTGATCAATTGTAATGGAATACCAATTTAAGTCAAGGCAGATGTCTCTACAAGGAATTCGGGTTGCTTTCCTTGGGGAGAGCACGTCGCCACATGAGCAGCGCCATCCATTTTTTGTCTTGTTCCTGTCTGCGTGTTCATTTGTTTCCTTATCAGAGTGAATTTCTCTGCAGAATTTTGCCCGGGGACAAATCTCTTGTTGCCTTGGGTTCTTTTACGTGTGCCGAATAAGTTTTGCACACAGGACCTAGGTTTATCGTCCCATCTGAAAACTAGTACCCAGACCACTTTTTACTGTCTAATGGGTGGGGAAAAATTTTGTACTCAAACGGGAATAAAACCACCACACTTCGAACCCCGACTTCTCGCTTTCTAGGCAGGTGCGTTGCCTCTAGACCACCGATCCACGATTTATTTATTTATTCATTTTAATTTTTTAATAATTTTTAATTATATCAAGGATAATGGAATAAGCAATCATGTGCTTTTTTTTACATCCAGTCCCCGTGTGTATGCAGTTTTGTAAATCTTGTCATCTGTTCCCACCGGCACACAATGGCCTGCCTGCTCTTGCGAAAAGCAGAACAGGATTTAACGTGTGCGCAATATGTTCTGCGTGCGTTCGCACACAGGGCCTCGGTTAATATTCTCATCCGAAGGACTTTGGGGGGAGTGGAGTCAGCACTGATGTTAACTTCAGGGGAAAAATCGCTTCGAACGGAATCGAACTCGAGGTCGTCAAATTGCCAGCGCAATATTCTGACCACTAGGCTATCCCGTTCCCAATCAGGAAGTGTGTAGTCTAACCCATTCATAGACAGTTCCACTCGCTGGAGATGGCTCTGCTAAGGGAATAACAGTTGAACAAAGCAGACAGTAGACCCACACGGCATGATTCGGGGGACGGGATAGCCTAGTGGTCAGAACATTGCGCTCGCAATTGACGACCCGGGTTCGATTCCCGCTCGAGGGGATTTTTCTCCTAAAGTTAACATCAGTGCTGACTCCCCTTTCCCCCCAAGTCCTTCGGATGAGACTATAAACCGAGGCCCCGTTGTGCGAACGCATGCAGAACATATTGCGCAAACGTTAAATCCTGTTCCGCTTTTCGAAAGAGTAGGCCATTGTGTGCCGGTGGGAACATAACATTGACAAAACTGCATACACACGGGGACTGGATGTAAAAAAGCACATGAGTGCTTATTCCATTATCCTTGATAGAAAGAATAAATAAATAAATAGATTAAAATAATGCCTCGGTGACTTTTTAAAAATTCCTACCTTAAAGCCCAGGAAACACCAATGGAAAGATGTTGTGTATACGATCGTTATTACCGGTACGAAGTGGCCTACCCCTCCAAAAGACAGAACGGGTTTTTAACATGTAGGCAAGATGTTTTGTGTACGTTCGCACACGGGGCCTCAGTTCATAGTCTTATCGGGACTTCTGGGGGAGTGGAATCAGTTTTTTTTATTTTATTTTTTTAAATACCACTTTCTGTCACAGCAGATTTCTCTGCGTGAAATTCGGGCTGCTCTCCCGGGGAGAACGCGTCGCCATAAGTGCAGCGCCTACCCATTTTTTTTCTTTTTCCTGTCGGCAACTGTATTTGTTTTCCAATCAGTGTTTTGTTTGTTTTTTTACATAGTTTTGCCAGGAACAACCCTCTTGTTGCCGTGGATTTTTTAAGTGTACTAAATGTGTAACTGACGGGACCTCGGTTAATCATCTCATCGAAAGACTAGCACCCAGACCACCACTCATGATCTAATGGATGGGGAAAAAGTTTAACCACTAAGCTATCCTTCTTCGATGTTATAAATTATCAGTTATGGAGCATATTGCCTTTAAATCAGGGGGCGAGATAGCCTGGTGGTCAGAGTGATGCCTCATGATTGCTGACCGTACCGGGTTCAAATCTCGATTCAAGAGGATTTTTCCTCTGGAGTTAACATCAGTGCCGACTCCACTCTCCCCAAAAGTCTTCGGATGAGACTATAAACCGATGGTCCGTGTGCGAGTACACTCAAAACATCTTGCACACACGTTAAAACCCATTCCGCTATTCGGAAGTGTAGGCCATTGTGTGCCAGTGGGAACAGATAACAAAATTTACAAAACTGCATACATACGGGGTCTGGATGTAAAAAAACACATGAGTGCTTATTCCATGATCCTCGAAATAAAAGAATAAAAAAATGATAAGCATTGTGTGGCAACTAATCCAACAAAAAGATAAATTTGGTAGCTTCTTTTTGATCAGAGACACTTTGGCATCACAACACAACCGTATCCACTTAACAAGTTCTATGATGAAAATAAAAGCCCAATAATGTGTCAGGTTTTGTTACGTTGAGCATAAAGCTTAATTTTCTTTATTCGTATATCCTATTTTGTGGCCGTGTACACACACATAACTTACGGAAAGTTGGCCTAATGTTTAGAGTAAGCACTATCTGCCTGAAAGTTACGTCTATAATTTTTGTTCACCAAAAGAAAGGCTATCCTGCATCTACTGTTGAAGATACATTGGATAAAACCTTTCTTTTTTTCAAAACGATTTAAAATATGACCCATATGATTTTGTTGTCAGTATTGTGATGGCTGCTACACGATGACGTAAGATTTGCTTGAAAAGAAATGACGTACTATTAGTTGATGAACAGTGATGTATGATTTATCATATCAAACTCAGTGAGCAGATGGTAATTTTAATGATGCTCCATTGATATAATCGAAACGTGTCATTTCTCTCCTTGCAGAAACCAGGTCATAATCAATGATAACACGGACAGTTCATAAACAAGACAAGCATGAAGCTTGTAAACTCCAGCCACGTCTTGTATATTTAGATGGGTGCATTCACCTCTTTCAGGAAAATCAGTTCATAATCAATGAATGCATGACAGCTCATAAACAAGACAAGCATGGGATTTTTCCCCCCACAGCTTATCAAACTGCAGTCTTGCTACAAATGGTTGATCGATCATAAGGTATTGTATCCTTAAAGGTTCATAAATTAAGCTTCCTTGCCATGGAGAAACGAAAGAAATTCAAAACAATCTCCTGTTCACCTAATTCAAGGGAAATACAAACCAGTTTAAATTGCAGCGAAGGTGATGGATGAGAGTGAAGGAGATGTGATAGACTGTGTTGTCAGGTTAGGATAAAAGATAAGACTGTGTAATGTCAGTGTAGGATAAAAAGAGATAGACTGTGTATATTTAGATCAGTCTTGGGATAAAAGAGATAGACTGTGTGTTGTCAGTGTTAGGATAAAAGAGATAGACTGTGTATGTCAGCCTTAGGATAAAAGAGATAGACTGTGTAATGTCAGTGTTGGATAAAAGAGATAGACTGTGTAATGTCAGCTTGGATAAAAGAGATAGATGTTGTTGTCAGTCTTAGGATGAAAGAGATAGACTGCCGTGTGACCAGGCTTCAGGAAATGGCCGTGAACAAGTGACAGATGCCTCCACGTCATCAGAATCAGGAAGCAGACAGACCCAATCAGGCCTTACCACACAATACATGCAAATAAAGCTGGGTTCATAGGCGTCAATGCAGGCCTATGTGTCTACTATTCTTTGCTTTTCAATGCAGAATATATATATATATATATATATATATATATATATATATATAATATAATATATATATATAAGATAATATAATATAATTAATTACACACACACAACAAACAAAATACACACACATATATATATATCTATATCTTCATGTCCTGTACTGTCTGTCTGTCTCTCGTCACTTTGTCTCTGTGTATCTCTGTCTCTCTCAGTGTCTGTGTCTTTTTGTGTCTCTGCTGTCTATTTGCCTGTCTCTGTCTTATTCTCTCTCACATTGGCAAAAATAAGAGGAATTCTATGTTTGTGAAACAGGATTAAATATTGTATGGTTGCAAGAAGGTGTTGGTGATGTTAGAGCCTTTTTGCATATATTCAAGTGGAGATTAATCGATATGTTTACGCAAGAGTAGTAAGGAATCATAAGAGATAAAGAGAGATATGAAAACTATATATCATTTAAAACACATTTGTAGATCATTTAAAATTACAGTAACTCAATAGACACATATTGCTTTCGAGCTTGCCATTACATAAGCTAGATTAAGTGGTTTACCACTTGATAACAATGTTCACATAATCATATAGGGCTAATGATCACGAAAAACTTGTCCTTTTTGACAAACAAAAATGAGAAAAGTGTAGAGTACAATCTGAAACGTAGTCTAAAGTGAATGCACTTCCATAATGGATCGGTGGATCGGTGGTCTAGAAGGTAACGTGCCTTGCCTAGAAAGCAAAAAGTCCGGGTGTGCGGGGTTCGTACCCTGTTTGGGCCTAAAACTTTTCCCCATCCATTAGACCCTGAGTGGTGGTCTGGGCGCTAGTCGTTCGGATGAGACGATAAACCGAGGTCCCGTGTGTTACACATCACTATTTAGCGCACGTAAAAGAACCCACGGCAACAAGGGGGCTGACCCTGGCAAAATTCTGTAGAAAAAAGCCACTCTGATAGGGAAACAAATACAGTTGCATACAGGACAAAGAAAAAAAAATGGGTAGGCGCTGCACTTGTGGCGAGGCGCTCTCCCTGGGGAAGCAACCCGAATTTCAGCAGAGAAATCTGCTGTGACATAAATGTGGTACAAATACATACAAAAATACAAAAGCATTGGTTCATCATCCTCATCGTCGTAGACTAGCCTGTCATAAAAGAAAATGGTCCGTTATTCTGTGTTTCGCAGAAGATGAGGCAGCAATGGACAAAACAGAAAAGTGCCAGTAGTAAAAAACAACAACAATAACAAACAACCACCAGATTTTCAATTCATCACACACACACACACACACACACACACACACACACACACACACACACACACACACACACACACACACACACACACACAACACACACAACAATCACACACACACACAGAGCATACTAAATACACACACACAGAGCATGACTCCACCAATCACACACACACACACACACACACACACACACACACACACACACACACACACACACACACACACACACACACACACACACACACACACACACACACACACACACACACACCCCCTTACACATACACAGGCATATACATCTAAATATTTCAGTGTTAAAAAAACAAAAAGAAACCAGAGCCTCTGCCACTTTAAAAGTTGTTGCATGCATGCTGTCAGTTGGTTCCCTTCTTTCCCTTGCATGGCGCGGCCCCAAGGCCTGAAGGGATAAAGGGAGCAGTGCTGATTACAGCACATACAGGGGGAGGGGGAATTGCACGTCTCTGTATCGATCCGTGCAGACAATATCGATCCATCCAGGCAGTCATGGTAAAAAAAAGGAAAACCTGGTGCAGAAGAATGCTAGGAATATTATGTAGACACACACACACACACTCACTCACTCACTCACTCACGCGCGCACTCACACACAGAACACACAGACACACAGAACAGACACACACACACACACACACACACACACACACACACACACACACACCACACAACCCACACACACACACACACGCACACACACGCGCACACACACACACACACACACACACACACACCCGCGCACACACACACACACAACACACACACACAAGCACTTTGACAGATAAGTGGATGGATACATGGTACAAAACTAACAATGCGTCAAGCACAGACAAAAAATTGAGGGCATTATAATGTAAAAAAACAGAGTGGTTGCTACCATAAAATACAATACTCAGCCCCTGTGAATAATGAAACAATATATAAATGGAAGGGATGCTACAGCCCAGGGGTTCAAACCGCTTGACTTTAATCCCATGGGTCCAGAAGTCGTGGGTTCGAAACTAGAAAGCGTCTCGAACATTCAAATTCAGGGTGGTGATTTTTGCCATCATCCAGGTCAACTTTAAGTGTAGACCTGCCAGTGCCTTGATCATCTTTGTGCATATACACATGCAGAAAATCACGGTTCATGTCAGCTACGAAACACGAGCATACGCAGCATACATTCCCGCAGTCGAAATGCAGCAGCCTTGATGGTGGGCAAAAACGATTGGTACGCAAAATGTTACTATTGGTTAGCCTCGGATCTCTAACTGAGAAACGGAAAAATTATAAAAAAAAAAAGAACTGTATTGTCGGACATTTGACAAAAACAAACAAAACAAAACAAAACAAAACAAAATGGTGTGAAATGTTCCAGGTCTCCAAAAGAAAAAAAAGAGGATTGAAACAACATCATCACAAAAATAAAATCGGGAGAAGAAAAAAAAGACAGACAGATAGACAAACATGCATACAGACGCATAAACATAAAACAAGAAATAGATTATAAAACAAAGGAGGCAGGATAAGGAGAGTGAAACAAAACACTCCCTAAAACTGCCTCAAATAAAGCACAACAGAAACACAACTTTTGCTGGTTTTGAATTGCTCTTGTCATTTTTCCTCAGAACAAAAAACCCGTCAAAACTGAAATAAAAACAAGAATAGAAAAAAGACACACAGACGAACACAGTCAGAATGTTTTTGTTCTTCTAAAAGCAGACATGGAGTGACGTCCTGATTAACACAGAAGGCGAGAGAGTGGGGATAGGGAGGGGGGGGGGGGGGGGCAGGGGACTAAGGGGGGGGGGGGTGTCTGTGGCCTCAGCAGCTAGGCAAGAAAGAAACAGTGGCTGTCTCATTAGGACTTGACATTCCAGCACCACCCTAGTGCCACAGGCAAAGGCCAGGATCAGATGACAGCGTGTCAAAGACCACGTGCCCCCTATCCTCCTCCTCCTTCTTACCCCCCACCCCACCCTAACCCTACCTTACCCCTCCCACCACACCTCCTGCTTTGTGACGTCATTCATCTGACGTTCAAAGCCTAACAGATCAGAAATGATGATAAAGCAACAGCCCCCCCCCCCCCCCCCCCCCCCCCCCCACACACACACACAACACAACACCTCTTAATTTTTTTTCCCAGTATTGCGCAGGTGAACTATTCCCAGGGATTCTCTGCAGAAGAAGTCACTTTCAGGCTAAACTGACGGTTCTAACAACTTTTCTGGGGACGGCAGGGCCTGGTGGTCAGAGTGATGTGCTGGTGATCTGCTGACACTGAAATGAACGGTGCAGTAACAGCAGGAGAAGCACATCACGGAAAATGAAACAGCAAAACAAAAGCAAAAACCACAAACAACAAACAACAAAACAAAAACAAAACCAAACCAAAACAACCAACAACCAAACGAAAACAACAACCCCCCTCTCCCCAAACAGCCCCACAAAACAACAAGAGCCAAACCGCCCCCCCCTCCCTCCCCGGCCACACACATACAACAAGCAAACTAAAACAAAACTGACATTCTAACCTGAACCATGATAAATGTTTGGCCGGTTCCACGGGGGTGACTGTATGCGATGTCTTAAACTAATCTACACAGAAGAAAAAGCGACATAACAGGCCATGTACATCCACTATCACCAAACTCATTGATGTAAGCAGGGACGGGATATAGCCTAGTGATATTGCGCTGGCAATTTGACGACCCGGGTTCTATTCCCGGTCGAAGGGATTTTTCCTCTGGAGTTAACATCAGTGCTGACTCCACTCCCCCAAAAGTCTTTCGGATAAAACTATAAACCGAGGCCCCGTGTGCGAACGCACGCAGAGCATCTTACGCACACGTTAGGTCCTGTTCCGCTTTTTGTAAGAGTAGGCCATCGTGTGCCGATGGGAACAGATGACATTTACAAAACTGCACACACACGGGGACTGGATGTAAAAAGGAATATGATTGCTTATTCCATTATCTTCGATATAAAAGAATAATAAGTAGATAAATAAATGAGCGGTCTGGGACAGCTATCAGAGATGGTAGACCTCAGCAGAGATAGAGGAAGATGGCCATACTCTGAGAAAATGATGGGGAGCTCTTTCTGTCAACAGCAGGGATAGAGAGAGGTGACAATGTGATGTGTAACATCAGTGCTGACTCCACTCTCCCCAAAAGTATTTCGGATGAGACTGTAAACCGAGGCCCCGTGTGCAAACGCACGCAGAACATCTTGCGCACACGTTAAATCCTGTTCCGCTTTTCGTAAGAGTAGGCCATCGTGTGCCGGTGGGAACAGATGACAATATTTACACAACTGCACACACGGGGACTGGATGAAAAAAGCACATGAGTGCTTATCCAAATATCCTCGCTATAAAAGAATAAAATGAAATTAGATAAACAAAATATTTTCACATGTGTTTAACAGAGTTCAAAAGTAAGCTATGCTTGTCTTTCTTTCTTTTTTATTTTTTATTTTTAGGTACATTAAAATATATATATATTTATGCATATCGTTTACACGCTATGTGTAAATTAATGTAATATATATATGTATATATATAGATTATATGTATATGTATATATATAATGTATGTGTGCGTATATATAGCTACATCTATCTATCTATCTATCTATCTATCTATCTATCTATCTATCTATCTATCTATCTATCTATCTATCTATCTATCTATCTATCTATCTATCTATCTATCTATCTATCTATCTATCTATCTATCCCAGCTGCAATGGTGCAGTGGTTAGGGCCTCGGATTTCGAACAGGAAGGTCGCGGGTTAGAATCTCATAAGAGTCATAGGGATTTTTCATACTCCAGGCTGGCTCCTACCCAGAGTGAGTGTGCTGTGGGCTCAATGGAAAGACTAGGACCACACAGTCGAGCTTCATTCACTTTATGGACGCAGAGTTTGAGGGTATTGCTCAAATTAATTGACCCACACTGTAGGCGTTTGTACATTGACACCAGTATATACTATAACAGTTATCGAAGAGTACACTTTGTCAAGAAGTCTCAAAACAGATGCACTTCCTTAGCGGCATCATTTCTTCCTCCTCATAATCATTGATCATCATGCAATGAAAATGCCTCTGATTCCATTGTCCTAGTTTCTCTGATCTTATGATGATCTCACATTGGGTTTTCCCGTACACTTCTGTGCCTGTAGTGAGTTTGTGTCAAAGCCTTCGGGCATGGGATGGTCGTTGGGAGGATGTAGTGATGGTCACCACCTCAGATGGTGACTCACTCAGGCTGGCTCCACGACTGAGCCAATACTGTTGTTAGTAGGTGGTGTCCTGCGCATGTTAGCTCAGAACAGGCACCGCTGAACTCCGCCAAAGCAACCCAGCATTAGTGCTGGGCCCCTCTGGCTGGTGGCCCCAAGGCCGCCTGATATTGATGGACTCTCTGTGGACTTCTGACCCTGAGGATGAGACATAACGAATCTGGGTATGGCTGTGGTGGGGAGATTGAAATGGGCTGGTGGCAATGGCCACACAGGGACATCCAGAAGATGAGGCAGAAAAAAAGAAATATTTCTCTGTCTGTCTGTCTGTCTGTCTGTCTGTCTATCTGTCTGTCTGTCTGTCTGTTTGTGTGTTTGTCTGTGTGTCTGTCTGTGTGTCTGTCTGTGTGTCTGTCTATCTATCTATTATCTATCTATCTATCTATCTATCTATCTATCTATCTATCTATCTATCTATCTATATCTATCTATCTATCTATCTATCTATCTATCTATCTATCTATCTATCTATCTATCTATCTTATCTATCTATTCCTATCTATATCATCCATCCATCCATCCATCATCCATCCATCATCCATCCATCCATCATCTATCTATCTATCTATCTATCTATCTATCTATCTATCTATCTATCTATCTATCTATCTATCTATCTATCTATCTATCTATCTATCTGTGTGTGTGTGCACGTGCATGTGTATATTCATGCATTTCAAGTCAATTGTGCATTTGTGTGTGTGTGTGTGCAAGTACCTGCATACCTGTATGCACATGTGTATGTATGAGTGCAGGCTTGTGTGTGTGTGCATATATACTTACCAAGAAAATCTTCACTATGTTTTTTATTTTATTTTATATTATTTTTTTTTTTATATCGAGGATAATGGAATAAGCACTCATGTGCTTTTTTTTTTTTTTACATTTCAGTCCCCGTGTGTATGCAGTTTTGTAAATGTCATCTGTTCCCACCGGCATACGATGGCCTACTCATACAAATTGCAGAACAGGATATAATGTGTGTTGAAGATGTTCTGGGTGCATTAGCACACGGCCTCGGTTTATAGTCTCATCTGAAAGACTTTTGGGGGGAGTGGAGTCAGCACTGATGTTACCTCCAGAGGAAAAATCCCCTCGATGGGAATCGAACCAGGTCGTCAAATTGCCAGCGCAATGTTCTGACCACTAGGCAATATCCTGCCTCAAGGTGTGAGGTAATTGTGAGGTAACTAGAAACCTTCCTCTTAATTTCTTATCATACCAACACTGGGGAGAACAAAACATAGGAAAAAACACCTCTCCACTTTCACAATTATTGTCAACAACATCTTTATCTGATAAAATGACAACAACAAAAAACAGGAGAGAAAAACAAAACAAAATCTAAAACAGATTTACCAGGAAGAAATCACAGAAGTGACCATTCATGTATATTTTAGTGTTGCCGGGGAATGGGTGGGTCCAACACTTTATAGGGGAGAAAGACAATCTTAAAATCACAGCCTTAAGGCCGGAGGTCCTTAGTTTTGGTGTACCTCCCTTTTCCCCCCTTTACAGAACCTGAGGGGGAGAGGGAAGGGGAGGGAGGGGGGAGTGAGAGGGGGTGTGGTGTTCACATTGTCTCTGGTGTCAGGAAGAAACTGAGCAGACTTGAAGGCATCCACAAATCACCACCTTTCTCTCTATTTTTGTCTGTGGTACAGGCTGTAGCCTGGGGGCAACGACCTCATTATTATTGTTCAGGGAAAGGGAAATTGGTGGAATTATGTACTAATCTTGCTGGTGTGTGGAATTGTGTAGCATTCAGGCCTCTGTGTGTGTGTGTTTATGTGTGTATTCTGTGTGTGTGTGTGTGTGTGTGTGTGTGTGTGTGTGTGTGTGTGTGTGTGTGTGTGTGTGTGTGTGTGTGTGTGTGTGTGTTTTGCAGTAGGGGTGTGTGTGTATTCATTTTTTTTTTTTTAAATTGCTGATGATATTTATTGGGATGAGGCCACCCTGGTTTATCTTGTTCATCACCCTTTTTCCTTGTTGGCATACACTGTGTGATGCAGACCAGTAATGATCTGAAGACACACAGCTACCATATATATATTATATATATTAATATAGTGTGTGTGTGTGTGTGTGTGTGTGTGTGTGTGTGTGTGTGTGGGGTGTTTGCATGAAGAATTTCAACCTCACTGCATTAACTCCATGAGCAAACATCATTAGGAACACCAAGGTGTACAGTTTCTTTCAAATTTAAAGAAAAGATGTTATTAGCCATATTTGCTTCAATGTTAGCCTCAGTGTCAAAAACTTAGCAAAAAAATAAAAGAGAAAAGAAATAGCTAGTCAATCTTCTTATGAATATTACATACAACTTTGTCGGTGTATAGGCCTGCAGATTTTTGAAAAGTGTATACAAGTGTGTGGTTGATGCCATCATTTCTGACAGCTGGGGCAGGGGATAGCTCAGTGGTCAGAGTGCTCCCTTTCCCCCAGCCAAGTTAAGCAGCCTCAGTGTGGTTACCAGTTGATTGCCTGACGTTTGTGCGCCTTGGCTTCAGTTCAATCCCTCAGTTCACCCAGCTGTCAATGCATACCTGCCCTATTTAGGGTCAGGGAAGGTAAAGCAGCGAGGGAGAGGAGATGGGCGCCGCCCTCAACATGCTGGCCTTTGGAGAAGGTGAGGTCTTTGACGCCTTGCTCCCTTATGACCACACAGGGTATGAGACACCTTTTGTTTTAGTTGCAGTGACAGGGGAAGTGCCCACAGTTTGCACCATGGAGATCAATGCAGTTTCAAATCAAAACATTCCCAAAATGGGAATGCAGCTATTTTGATGTCGAACAAAACAGGTCACATATGCCAAATCTCACAGTTTATCAACCTTGGAGCACTAGCTGAGGAATAAATAAATGCCCCCCAAAACGATCTGTTGGAATTGAATGAACTGTTTCATAGAATCACATTATGTACTTAAATAATCCTTTTACTGTCTGTAAAAAGTGCCGTCTATCTATCTATCTATCTATCTATCTATCTATCTATCTATCTATCTATCTATCTATCTATCTATCTATCTATCTATCTATCTATCTATCTATCTATCTATCTATCTGTCTGTCTGTCTGTCTGTCTGTCTGTCTGTCTGTCTGTCTGTCTGTCTGTCTGTCTGTCTGTCTGTCTGTCTGTCTGTCTGTCTGTCTGTCTGTCTGTCTGTCTGTCTATCTATCTATCTATCTATCTATCTATCTATCTATCTATCTATCTATCTATCTATCTATCTGTCTGTCTGTCTGTCTGTCTGTTTTTCTGCCTGTTTATCTATCCATCTTTCTTTCTTTCTGTTTGTCTGTGTGTCTGTCTTATTTCATGAAAAAAACAACAACAAAAACCCTCCAGTTTTTGAATAGGTTATTTTCCCTTCTTTTTTTCTTCTTTCTTTCTTTCTTTCTTTCTTTCTTTCTTTCTTTCTTTCTTTCTTTCTTTCTTTCTTTCTTTCTTTCTTTCTTTCTTTCTTTCTTTCTTTCTTTCTTTCTTTTTGTCTCTCTGTGTGTGTCTTATTTCATCAAAACAAAAAGACAGCAATTCAGTTTTTGACAAGTGTTTTTTGTTGTTCTTCTTCTCCCTTTCTGATGTTTTGCAATAAAGGCCACTGGAATACTGCAAAACAAAGAAGGGGCAACACTGAAATGTCTGAAATCAGGGAGCAAAGAATCACTTGAGCAGTGCAGCTAGGGTAACAGAGGGAAGGTATTTTATTTATTTATTTATTTATTCTTTTATATCGAGGATAACAGAATAAGCAATCATGTGCTTTTTTTCATCCGGTCCCCATGTGTATGCAGTTTTTGTAAATATTGTCATCTGTTCCCACCGGCACCAGGAGAAAAATTTCCTCGACCGCGGGGTCGTCAAATTGCCAGCGCAATGTTCTGACCACTAGGCTATCCGTCCCCCTTGAGAAAAATGAGGTAGTGATTTAAAGGAGTTCCAATTTCAGAGAGGAGTAGGGTAGAACAGGGAAAGGACACTAACAGAAAGGGCTGTAGTGGTGCACTGAGTGTCAGAGAAAAGGACAAAGAATGGTTGAGGGGTGAAGAAAGAAAGAAAGAAAGAAAGAGAGAGAGAGAGAGAGAGAGAGAGAGAGAGAGAGAGAGAGAGACAGAGACAGAGACAGAGACAGAGACAGACAGAGACAGACATACAGACAGAGACAGAGACACAGAGAGAGAGAGACAAAGACAGAGAGACAGAGAGAGAGACAGAGACAGAGAGACAGAGAGACAGAGACAGAGAGACAGAGACAAACATACAGACAGAGACAGAGACAGAGAGAGAGAGACAGAGACAGAGAGACAGAGAGACAGAGAGAGAGAGAATAGTTACTTTTGGAATGAAGGAAAGAAAAGTTGAAACTGATTCAAATGAATGAAGGATTTTGAGAGGGAGGGAGGGGGAGGGGCAGAAGAAAGGGTCAGAAGAGGGAATTTTATTAGAAAAAAAGAACCAGAAGTAGGGGTGAGAGGAGGGGTAAGTAAGGAAAAAAGGGATATACATGTTAACAAGTTGCTGAGAAAAAATGACACACATAAGATGTATGGAAAAACAACCACTGAAGAAAAGAAACAACCACCCAAACAAGCAACATGGACAGGTAATAGATAGGGGTTTACAAGACAGCTGTTTATTTGCAAGGGATAGCAGGTCAACCCTTTTGCCCTAGTATACTGACTGATCCATTCAAACCTGCAGGCAAACAAACACATCTATGTCTACCCCCTCCCCATCCCCAACCTTCCTCTGCCCCCCCCCCCCCCTCCCACCTCCCTACCCTGACCACATAAACGTAGTTGTTCAACACTGGAAGACAATAACTTAATCAGCCAAATTTAGCCTTACAGAATAAAAAAAAAAGAAAAGAAAAAAAGGTTGATGCCCTGCAGGCTACCCCCGACAGAAATAGAGAGAAAGTTGGTGATGTGTGGCTCCCTTGAAGTCTGCTCAGTTTCTTCCTGACACCAGAGACAATGTGGACACCACCACCCCTCCCCCCTCCCCTTAGGCGGTGTATATGGGGAGGGGGCAGAGGGGAGAGGGGGGAATTGAAACCAGAGCTGAGAATGTCTGGCTTTAGGGCTGTAATTTTAAGATTGTGTTTCTTTCTCCCTGATAAAGTGTTGGGGACCTTGCTTACAGCCAGCAATAAACATTGTTGTTGATTTCTGTTTTGTTGTTATTGTTGTTGTTGTTGACTGTTTACAATTGTTTCTTGTTTGATCTCTGTTTGTTTTGTTGATTTCTTTTTTGTTGTTATTTTTAGTCAGTTTCCTGGCTTTGATGTCTGCAATTTGTGACCACTGTTTATAATTTTTCTTGTTTGATTGTGGTTGTTGTTTTTGTTGTTGTTGGCCATGTATTAGTTATTCAGTTTGCTTGCTTTTTTTGTAAACTAGATTATCGCACAAATCAGTGTTGCTAATGACAAATAAAAACCCCAAACAGTCTTTGATGATGTGGCAAATACACAGTGAATGAAGAACATATTACAGATGTACTGACAGACCCATGAACTTAAGCACCTACCAGAAGCTCCCACATGCTCATCTCCCCAAACATGTTCATTAGTTCATCAAGATTGAAGAGGCACTGTACTGATGGCCTCTGTACCAGTGAAAGGAGTCCTGAGGAAAGGCTTGAGAGAGGCTAGAGTCAAGTGGTTAGGACTATTGGACTGGCATTCCATGGACCAGTAAAGTTGTGCTGTGAATCTTGGCACCATCTGGTGAATTAATCGTGGGAATTTTTACATTCTCCCAGATCAACTTGGAGTGCAGACCTGCCAGTTCCTTAATTCCCTGTGTGTATATCGAGGGTTGCCTGCCAGAAGCGGCTATCGGCCACTTTTTTTTTTACTTTTTCACTTTTTGGTATGTGGAGACTCTTTATAGCATATACTTTACTGTTACAATAAGCCATGTGGCTGTGATTGATTTTTAAGTAGTTACTTACAAAAACCATTCCGGTTCATCAAAGTTCTCACCCATCCCAACCCTGCCTGAAATGCCCAGAACACGATAGCTATTGCTCGCAGTACAAGATTACTAGAAAAAGTGAACTTAAGCACCGCCAGAACCGGACATATAAGGAAGGCCGCTACTGGCAATGCACATTCATCTACTTCTGATTTCAATTTTCCTGCCCAAAATGTCTATCTTGGGATGATCGAAGCAGGTAGAGGCAAAGTGGCTACAGGTTACATTGTTTTGACCCTGCAAAAACCGGCTGGCGATTGCGAAAGAGGGGGGTTCTGTAAATCCTATTCTGTCATCTAATATCAGAGGGATGTGGCAGCGACATCCTGTTTACAGAGGAACTATAAAGGTACACAGAATTTTTAGACTTTCATTTTCATCTGCGTTTGCACAGGAAGAAGACTGTTGGTAATGTTTTAAGTTAAGGACTTTTAATACCATAGTTTGTTTAAGTTCTTGTTTATACAAACAAAAGTCGAAATATAATAGTACTTATCGTTACAGTGTGCAATTTGCGCAATATAACGTTTGAATTAATGTCATTTGGACAAAATATTGCTTAACAATGCGATTATGCTGGAAATAAATAACAGTTTAGTAAGAAGATTTCTTGGCAAACTTTTGTATTTTTTCTTG
>CM060331.1:55450283-55455283 GCA_030674155.1 Stramonita haemastoma
CCCATATAAAAACTGTAAGTTGTTTTACCTGTGTTAATTTATTCTGCATGTATTTAGAATTTCTGACACATTATATATGCGTGATAAAACGTTTATTATTTTAAGGCAATATTACCCCCCTTCAAAGGCTGTCATGACAGTTATGTTCCTTTTTATTATTTGAAGTTACTCAGAAGTCCAGAGGAAAATCTGTATCTAATGAGTGAAGCAGCAATCGTTTTTTTAATAAAATTGTAAACTGTGCTGTTTTACCTTTTTCAAATAGGCATGGTGATAAGAAATGTTTAAGAATAAACTTTTTCTTTCAATTTCTGAGCAGACATGGGAAAAGAACCTTTTAAAGTGTGGAATTGTTAGTGTAGTAATATGCTGCAAAACAATGAAGGCAACTTAAGCTTAGAATTAGGAATGGCAGATGTCTACGGGGATCGCCCCTTAACTTCTAAATCCTCCGAGCTTTGGAGGAGATGTGTTGTCTATCTTCTCATGTTTGTGCTTAGGAGAGGGAGATAGGGGGAGGAGTGGGGAGGAGTGGAAAAGGGGAGAGGAGTGGAAAAGGGGAGAGGAGTGGAAAAGGAGAGAGGAGTGGAAAAGGGGAGGGAGTGGAAAAGGGGATGAGGAGTGGGGGGAGGAGAGGGGAGTGGAAAAGGGGAGGGGGAGGAGAGGGGTGGGAGTGGGGGAGAGGGAGGGAGAGGTGGGGGGGAGGAGAGGGAGGGAGAGGGGGGGGGGGGAGAGGGAGGGAGAGGTGGGGGGGAGGAGGGGGGGGAGGGGGAGTGGGAGGGGTAGGGGGAGTGGAGGGGTAGGGGGAGTGGGAGGGGGGAGGGGGGAGGGAGGGGGGATAGAGGGTGGAGGGAGAAAAGTGGAGGGAGGGGGTGGATGGGAGGAAGAGGGGAGTGGGGGAAGTTAGATAGGGGAGGGGGGGAGGAGGGTTAGGAGAGTGGTGGGAGGGTGACGGGGGAGGGGGGGAGGGGAGGGGGATAGGGTGGGGGAGTGGGAGAGGGTGGGGAGGTAGGAGAGGAGAGAGGGGTAGGGGGAAAGAGGTGGTTATTGAGGATTTAAAAGTATCAAAATAACCCATTTCCAGGAGTTCTGCTTAACTTTACCATAACTCCCAGGGAGCACAGATTCATTGTTTCCCATGCTAATAGTGTTCACTGTGATAGCAGGTATCTGTATACAAACTGTCACACTTCATATCAGAATTTAACCCTTGGCGGCTGTGCTATTTCAGAACATTGAAACAACATTGCTCTCAGATAACACAGGAGATTAGCACAGCCGCCAAGGGTTAAATTCTGACATGAAGTGTGACAGCACACACACCACACACACACACACACACACACACCACACACACACACACACACACACACACACACACACACACACACACACACACACACACACATAAACACTCGCACGCGCGGGCATACGAACACGCATATGACTACGCACGGGCATGAACATACACTTGTGTTTGCACAAATGCACTCATGCATACAAACTCTTTAACAATTACAGCGATGACATATTAATGCAGGTAAAAAGTAAGACTATGTTTTGTGTCTTTCCTGTTATTAAGAAGAAGTGCAAGAAGAAAATGAAGGGGAAAAAAGATGGATAAGGCGGAACATGAACAGGATGTAGAGGAAACAGAGCAAGATGAAGAAGAGAAGGAGGAGGAAGATGAAGAGAGAGAGAGAGAGAGAGAGAGAGAGAGAGAGAGGAGAGAGAGAGAGAGAGAGAGAGAGAGAGAGAGAGAGAGAGAGAGAGAGAGAGAGAGAGAGAGAGAGAGAGAGAGAGAGAAAGAGAGAGAGAGAGAGAGAGAGAGAGAGAGAGAGAGAGAGAGAGAGAGAGGAGGAGGAGGAGGAGGAGGAGGAAGAGAATGAAGAGGAAGAGGAGGAGGAAGAGAAGGAGGAGGAAGGTGAAGAGAAGGAGGAAGAGGAGGAAGAGAGAGAGAGAGGAGGAGGAAGAGGAGGAAGAGGAAGGTGAAGAGGAAGAGGATAAGGAGAAGAAAGAGAAGAGGAGGAAGATATAGAAAAGAGGGAGGAAGAGGAAGATAAAGAGTAAAATCTACGCAGGCCTCAAAAACCTTACCATTTTTTTTTTGCCAGTTAAATGTCCTTGAAACAGAACAGAGAAGATACCAAACCAACATAGGCAGAAAAAAAACAGAGATAGAAAATGTGTAGAAGCAGGACACAGTTTCACCGGTCGAGTCTTCAAGGTAAGCAGTAAGCCTGCAAGTCGATGAAAACCACTCTCGTACTAGTAAGCTAGCTGCGAATTATTACAGACCAGGAAATACCAGGGGAGTATGCTGACGAACGGATAGGTTTGTTTTTTTTTTACGTGTCAATACGATGTCATCTGTCTGGCTTGCAAGCACTGTTACTAATGCCGTGGTAGGGATTTTTTAGTACTGTTGTATTCTGTCCCGAGCTAAGGCTCATCAGGCCGGTGCTTATCCCAGTTTCTGTGGCGTTAAGCGACTGAGAGTCACAGACTCCCCCCTGGATAGGACTCCAGTCTATCGCAGGGTTAGCCCCAACACAAGGTTGGTACCCCTTTTACACCTGAGTGGGGTGAGAAAATAGCCGTAAGGTGCCTTTTCCAAGGGCACAACGCCATTGCCGAAAGCTGGGATTGAACCCGCAACCTTTAGATTACGAGTCCAACGCCCTAACCACTAGACTACAGCGGCGGCACTGTTGTATTACTCTGTATGAATTGGAGTCCTTTGTGACTAGTTCATTGCATTTTGTGTCTCTGCCAACTGCTTTCCAGTGTGCATGTGTTAGTGTAATTTTTGTCATCCTTTCCCACTGGCACACAGCAGCCTAGTCTTCCGGAAAGCGGAACGGGTTTAACGTGTGCTCAAGATGTTCTGCATGCGTTCACACACATGACCTCAGTTTACAGCTTCATCCGATGAAAGAAGCGGAGTAGGCACTGGTATTAACTCCAGGGGAAAAAATCCCTCTTCCGCGGGAGTTAAGGTGGTAACTCTCACCTGGGATCGATCCCGGGTCGTCAGATTGTATTTTGTATTTTTTTCTATTTTGTATTTTGTACCACTTTATGTCACAGCAGATTTCTCTGCGTGAAATTCGGGCAGCTCTCCCCGGGGAGAGCGCGTCGCCACAAGTGCAGCACATAACCTTTTTTTTTCTTTTTCCTGCATGCAACTGCATTTGTTTCCCTATCAGAGTGGCTTTTTTCTCCAGAATTTTGCCAAGGTCAACCCCCTGATTGTGAGTGCAGCGTTCTAATTCCCAGGCTATCCCTCCAGCGGGGATGGGATAGCCCAGAGATCAGGGCACTTACTTTCCCCAAGCTAAGGTTAAGCAGCATGGAGCGTGGTTACCAACTGGATGGGTGACCGTTTGCGCGCCTTGGATTCAGTACAATCCTCCAGTTCACCCAGCTGTCAATGGGTACCTGCCCTCGTTAGGGTCAGGGAAGGTAAAGCAGGGAGGGAGAGGAGATGGGCGCCACCCTCGATATGCTGGCCCCTAGAGAAGCTGAGGTCTCTGATGCCTTGCTCCCCTACGACTACATAGGTAATGGGACACCTTACCTTTTTGACCTTCTACCTGTCCCTCCACCCTACCATATCTATAAAGTAAATGTTTTGCTGTATAGGTTACGCTATCCAAGAGCTGTGACACACCAAACGTACGACACCCTTACTGACTAGAGGTGAGTCAGCTGTAAAGGAGTGTATTCTGAACCTTTACTGAAGGACACACAGGAATATGTGAGATATTTGCTGACTAATTTATGGGGACGCCTAAATTCATTTGAAAGAATCTGGCAGTGTGGGAAAGCGTAGGGGCAAAAGCGGAAAGAATAAATAAACAGGGAAACAAATAAAGAAACATAAATGTGAAAACAGAAAGATAAAAAGGAAAGATATAGATCCCTTCCAAAACCATTAACAAGCAAACAACAGCAGCACACACCCCCAGCCCCCCCCCTAAAAACAACAACAACAAACAACACAAAACAAAACAAAACAAAAATCCCAGAGTAGCAACAACAACACAAAGAACCCCCCCATCCACCCCCCCCCCCCCCCCGAAAAATGGAAGCACGAGAAAGGCAATGACTAAGCTAAGCTATCCATTCCCCTGGGGGGATGCCGAGATCCTGTCAGTAGAAATAGAATCCCTCCTTCTGGAAAGTCTGTGCTGTGAATTCCCTCTTTCATATCCCTCTCTTTGTTTCTGCCTTGTTCTTTTCTCTCTTCCTGTCCTCTCCATTCTGTCTATTTTCAGCCATCCTGGTCCTTTATCCGGCCTTTCTTTCCACAAAGACAGAAAAGACCTGGAACTCTCTCAGGCCGAAGACGGATGCGCTGAGGGGGACGGGACAACCTAGTGGTCAGAACATTGCGCTCGCAATTTGACGACCCGAGTTCGATTCCCGTTCAAGATGATTTTTCCTCTGGAGTTAACTTCAGTGCTGACTCCATTCTCCCCAAAAGTCCTTCGGATGAGACTGTAAACTGAGGCCCCGTGTGTGTACGCACGCAGAACATCTTGCACACACGTTAAATCCTGTTACGCTTTTCGTAAGGGTAGGTCATAGTGTCCCGGTGGGAACAGATGACAAGATTGACAAAAACTGCATACACACGGGGACTGATGTAAAAAGCACATGAGTGCGTATTTCATTATCCTCGATATAAAAGAATAAATAGGGAAAAAAATGAGCCTGACTTGTCACGTGCCTAACGGCAGTGCAATACAATTTTGCTCATATGACAGACAACAATATTTGCTGTCTGAGAGTTCGAAGACGACGACGGCGACGAAGAAGCTATCGATGAGGGTGCTGTGAAGTGTAAAGTGATGGCCATGTCTTAGATCAGTCGTTTGAGAGGTCTGGTCTGTTATTTTGGAGACATATTTTGGTCCACAGGTTTGTCTTCTCCAGTACAACGCTTCAGGATTATGTGCAATGTCTATGTCCGATGCGCGGGGCCTGACTTGTCA
>CM060331.1:55465283-55467783 GCA_030674155.1 Stramonita haemastoma
TCTCTAACTCTGCTGTCAGAGTCCATGATTCACAGCCATATAGGAGGATAGATATCACGAGGGATTTGTAAAGGTGGTATTTGGTGCAGAAGCTGATGTTGTTGCTTCTGATGATCTTCTCGAGTCTGACTAGAGCAGATGTTGCTGTTGCAATGCGAGCTTTCACTTCATTGTTTGATGTGCCATCTTTTGTTAGGATGGAGCCTAAGTATTTGAATTGGCTCACCTCTTCTAGTGTTTCTCCATTCATCTTTATTTCCGTGATGTCATTACTCGCGCTGTTGACCATGATCTTTGATTTCTCTGTACTGACCTCCATGCCGTATGCGCTCGCTCGATCTGTTAAATTGTCTGTGAGGATTTGCAGTTCTTGTTTGCTGCTGCCCATGAGGTCAATGTCATCTGCAAATCTGAGGTTGCAAAGGGGTCTTCCACCAATGGAGATGGAAGTGTGGTGGTTTTGCAGTGTCTCTGTCATGATGTTTTCGAGGAAGAGGTTGAAGAGTACAGGTGAGAGAAGGCAGCCCTGGCGAACCCCAACCGTGGTCTTGAAGAACTCGCCCACATGATTATTCATAAAAACTGCACTTTCTGCGTTCTCGTACAGAGCTTTGATGACTTCAATTAGACAGCTGTCAATGTTGAAGTGCCTGAGTACTTGCCAGAGGCCGTCATGCCATACCCTGTCAAAGGCCTTTTTGAAGTCTATGAAATTGTGGTACAAGTCTTTTTGGTGTTGGAGATGCTTCTCTATCAGAATTCTCAGATTGAAAATTTGTTCCATTGTGCTGCGTTTTGGTCTAAAGCCCGCTTGTTCTTCTGCCAGGAGTTTTTTCCGCTTGGTTTTTCAGTCTGTTGAGGACTACCTGCAGCATGATCTTGCTAGGATGACTTATGAGACTGATGGTTCTGTAGTTCTGGCATTGTTTGAGGTTTCCTTTCTTTGGCAGGGGTATTACAAGAGACTGTGTCCATTCTTTTGGCCATTCTTTGGTGTCGTGGATCTTCTGACAAAGTTCTGTGAATCGCCTTGCTGTTTCATTCCCTCCATTTTTTATGAGTTCAGCTGGGATGTTATCGATTCCAGGGGACTTCCCCTTCTTCAATTGTCTAATAGCTGCATCTACTTCACACCTTAGTATTGGTGGGTCTTTATCTTGGTGTTCAGGGGGTTTGTCAGAAACTATGTTGGTATCTGGGCGTAGTGGGTAGTTGTACAATCCCTCACAGTATTCTGTCCAGCGTTGGAGGATGGCATTGTTTTCTGTTAAAAGATTTCCCTCTTTGTCTTCAATAACAGAGGCTTTAGGCTGTGTGGTTTTCGTTAGTGCTTTCAAAGTGTCGTAAGCTGTTTTGCTGTTTCCCTTGGTCATTCCAGCTTCGATGTTGTTGCATTGTTCTTCTATCCACGCTTCTTTGGCTTCTCTCATCTTTTTCCTCACTTCTCTGTGGCTATCCATGTACTTCTTGTAAGCTTCTTGACTTGTGAACTTTTGTTTTTTAAGTTCTCTTCTTTTGTCGCAGAGGTCAAGAACCTCATTTGTCACCCAAGGTTGTTTCTTTGTTCTGCTTCTTCCTAATGTTTCTTCTGCTGCTGTCGTTAGCACTTCTTTGATGTTGTTGGCCAATGTGTCCACATCATTGTCGATGGCTGTGAGTGCGGCGAACTTTCCTCCAATGTTGGCTTGGAAGATCTCAACCACTGTTGGGTCTTTCAGTTTTTCCAGGTCGAATCTTATGCGTGGGCTTTTTGGCTGTTGTTTTGCTTTCATACAGGTACAGGTGTCCCATAACCTATGTGGTCGTAGGGGAGCGAGGCATCAGAGACCCCATCTTCTCTAGAGGCCAGCATGCTGAGGGCGGCGCCCATCTCCTCTCCCTCGCTGCTTTACCTTCCCTGACCCTAAAGAGGGCAGGGACTCATTTACAGCTGGATGAACTTGTGGACTGTACTGAAGCCAAGGCACGCAAACGGTCACCCATCCAACTGGTAACTATGCTTGATGCTGCTTAACCTTAGCTTGAGGAAAGCGAGTGCTCTGACCATTAAGATACCCCGTCCCCTCATCATCTTAATGAGTCAAAATCTTATATCTTGGCCCTGAAATATTAGACTTTTATTAATCTTTAACCATACAAAGCCAATCGCTGGGGCGCATTGAATGTCAAAGAGGTCACGTGTCCTGACGTCACTAAGACCGAAAGGTGTAGGGTTACGTAGTCTGTGACGATTTTCCTTTTTGGGAGGGGGGGGGGGGGGCAAGGTGATGATGCTAGGCTCAGCTTAGCCTCTAGCTCCGAGTAGTGCATCAGTGCTGACTCCACTCTCCACAAAGTCCTTCGGATGAGACTTTAAACCGAGGCCCCGTGTGTGAACGCACGTAGAACATCTTGCGCACACGTTCAATCCTGTTCCGCTTTTCGTAAGAGTAGGCCATCGTGTGCCGTTGGGAACATATAACATTTACACAACTGCATACACACGGGGACTGGATGTAAA
>CM060331.1:55472783-55492783 GCA_030674155.1 Stramonita haemastoma
AGGGGCCAGAGCAGGCTAAAGGAACCACATGCAATTTGCTGGTGTGTCCCATTTTAATGATCTATAGCGGTGCACTCTGCCCCTTCCGCAAGGGAGGGAATTAGAATCAGCCAATCAGATCTTTCGGTACTGAAACTGTTCTCTCCACCCTTAAAGGTCCACTTGTTGTTGTTGTTGTGTTGTTGTTGTTGTGTTGCTGTTGTGTGTTCCCCAGCTTAATACTCTGGGGGCACTCAGAATGTGCACTCTGACAGTTAGTCACTCATCCCACCTAGGAATCCCTGCAGATTGAAATTGCACACAGAATGGGAGTTTGCGTGTAAGACTGATTTCAAGTACCTCGTCATATGGGCAGCCATACTCCGACTTCAGAGGAAAAGTTCAATAATAAGCTGAGGACTGTCACACGTTTGGTGCTCCAGATAAAGACCTCTAAACGACCTCCAGATGCCTGCCCATTGGTGATCTCCCTTTATCATAGATCAGCGTTTAGAAATCCTGGTTGTGTTGTAACGTGTGTGTGTGTGTGTGTGTGTGTGTGTGTGTGTGTGTGTGTGTGTGTGTGTGTGTGTGTGTGTGTGTGTGTGTGTGGAGAGGAGAGAGAGAGAGAGAGAGGAGAGAGAGAAGAGAGAGAGAGAGAGAGAGAGAGAGAGAGAGAGAGAGAGAGAGAGAGAGAGAGAGAGAAGAGAAGAGAGAGAGAGAGAAGAAGAAGAGAAAAGACAGAGAGAAGAGACAGAGACAGAGAGACAGATAGAGACAGAGACAGAAAACAGAGACAGAGAGAGAAAGATATATTACGTTAACCACCACCCCTCCCCTCCCCCCCTTCCTCGTTGGGATACTGGGGGTCTTGGTAGTATAATAGCATTCCCACCTTCCAGACACTCTGAGCTGGGTTTATATAAAAAAACCCATCCTTATGAGATATAGCACTCGCTCACCAGGAATAAATCACAATATATAATTTTTTTATTAGTTAAGGGCACAATCGCTAAAAACACCTTCTTTTTGAAATACGAACTGGTCAAAGGCAACATTTTTTTTTAAATGGATATCTTCCCTTCCTGTTGATTAGTTTCCAGCACTGTCAGTTTATGGCCTGTCCCGCTTTCCTGATTAATGCATTTCAAATCACTTCACTCATCGAAACGGTTTTTTATTTCTTCAGAAAATCATGCACTGTCATTTGAAACTGCATGATAAAACATTTGATCCAATGGATGCTATATCTTTGACAATGTATTGTAAGGATGATGGAGAGGCATTGGGAATGACGAGAGCAAACCCATTTCGCTTTCATCTTCGTTCGTCATTGACAGGTTTGAACCAAGCTTGTTTTAATGAAATGTGGGTAGAAGGCGGGATAGCCTCGTGGTTAGAGCTTGAGCGTGGGTTTGAACCAGAGACGCCTGCTGAAGAGGATTTCCCCCCCCTGGAGTTAACATCAGTACTGACTCCACTTGCCCTGGAAGTCCTTCTGATGAGACTATGAACCGAGATCCGGTATAAAAACGACATGCTAACACCTGTCTCTGTCTTTCGGAGGAATAGGCAATGTATTGCCTTCCGGCAGAAATGGAAAACACTTAAAAAAACAATACAAAACAACAAAAAAACCGTATGCCATACCCGTGTCATTTTTAGGCATTATTCCTCAAAGTCGAAATAATAATATAATACATGATTGTATACCTTATCCTTGTAAAGACAAATCAAGCGCTTGCTATAAAAACAAACATTAAATTACTAAGGATGAGCAAACAATTTCATACACATTCTCACCATTGTTGAATCTTGGTTCTATCGCCTGGAAACAGAGAAAATGCATATTCAGACGCATAAAATTCAATCTATGCCTGATTATAGGACAAAGAAAAAATTAACTATAAGATTGAAGGAATCAGAATGTAGCCCATTGTACGAATTGTATAAACGAATGATTAATTTACCAGTCTTTAAGTCTGATGGAATGTATCGAAAGAAGGAAGACAGCGTTGCCTGTTTCACATTATTGCTTAATTATGATTAATTCTGTACGGAAACAACCGTATTAAATTGCATGTATATGTACAGGCAAAAAAGGATAACACTCATCTCTGATCGCAGGTATAAAACATTCTGTTTTTTGCTCGATTTTTACGGGGCTTCGGTCCCTCCTCTCATCCAAAGAACTGTTGGAGGAGAGGACTCAGTGCTGATTTAACTCCAGCGTAAAATCCCCTTAAACGAGCCCTTCCGCGGTGCTTCGATCCCCCGCCGTCAGATCACAAGAGCAACGCTTTAACCATTAGGCTATCTCGCCCCTCCCTCCCCCCCCTTTACCTCCTCTGCCTTCTGCCAGGAATAATATTGGGTCTTTGAGAATACCCAACATTCTAGCAGACAGACAGACAGGCAACGACAGTGCACGACAGAAAACAGGCAAACTGACCACAAGTGTGTTCCACCGTCCCTTGAGATAAACAGGGGAGAGCAGATGGACAACACAACTTGTTTTCTAATTCATTTTTGCTGATTGCCAGCGGGTAGTAGGATCAGATTGGGGCACAGACAATCAGATACTGACTGATACACAACGCTTGATTAATTGAGAGATAGAGAGAGAACAGACAGACAGAGAGAAGAGAGAGAGAGAGAGGAGAGAGAGAGAGAGAGGAGAGAGAGAGAGAGAGAGAGAGAGAGAGGAGAGAGAGAGAGAGAGAGAGAGAGAGAGAGAGGAGAGAGAGAGGAGAGAGAGAGAGAGAGAGAGGGGAAGATAGAGACAGAGACAGACACAGAGAGAGACAGACACAGACACAGACAGCAGAGAAAGACAGAGACAGACAGACAGACAGACGGAGGGAGAAAGATAGTATAGATAGATGGATAGAGAGAGAGAGAGAGAGAGAGAGAGAGAGAGAGGAGAGAGAGAGAGAGAGGGGGGGGGGGGGGGGGGGCAGACAGACATACATACACAGAGACAGACAGACACATAGACAGAATCAGTGGGACAGAGATTCAAGCGCATGCACACAAATACACACACACACACACACAACAAACAAACAACACACACACACAAACACACACACACACACACACACCACACACACACACACACACACACACACACACACACACACACACACACACACACACACACACACACACACACACACCACATGAAGAGTGTCTGTGTGCTGGATGCTGATGTACCAGGTTAGTCGGTAGCATGCATCCTGTGGTCAGGCCTGACTAGTGTCTCCCTGTCTTGTCATTCTCATAGTTAATTTTCTTTGTCCATAGTCAGGCATAGATGAATTTTATGCGTCTGAATATGCATTTTTTTGGTTTCCAGGCATAGAACCAAGATTCAACATGGTGAGAAGTTGTGTATGAAACTGTTTGTTCATTCGTTCGGTAGTTGCATTTCGATTTTGAGTGCAAACACACGCAGAACATCTTGTGCACACGTTAAAACCTGCTCCACCTTTCACAAGAGAAGGCCATTGCGCGCAAGTGAAATGGACGACAGTATTCAGAAACAAATTCACACTGGTGTCGTGCTTAGAGATCTTCCATGAAGTTCGAATTGGCCTACCTAAGTGATGGGTTCTAAACCTCGTATACGCAAAAATATTGCCATTGAGGTGAACTCCTTAGTTCAAGTCGGAAAACAAGTTATGTGCCGGTGGGAACGGATGACACAATTTACAAAACTGCATCACACAGTGACTGGATGAAATAATATAATTTAAAAAGAAAATGGGTGTGTTGACATGTGGACAATGGTGCATTGTCTCATTTGAAGGGCTTTAAGGGCTGGGAATGAATTCAGAACCAATGCTATCTCCAGGAGGTAGGTCCCCAAAACATCGACATGCTTGGTAGAGATTCGAACCCACGCCCTTGGATCGTAAGCCTGGTGTGAAAACCACTAAGCTGTCTTCCCACCATCGACCTCCCCCTCAGCCTACTCCTGTCCCTCTCTTCTGCAAACACCCCCTCCCCCTTTCTCTGTGTTGTTTCCTAATTCAGCAGGAGTGAAGCTCATCAGAGGTTGTTTTGCTTTTTCCCCGTTGCTCAATGTGATTTATTCCTACTTTATACACACAGCCTTGTGATCAGCCGGCAGTTTGGAAACAATTTCATATGCCCAAAACATCCTTTTCTCGTTTTGTTCACGAGTCTTTATTCATTAGTCCATGTCGTCAATTATTCAAGAACTCTAGCAGTGAAACATATTATTAGAGATACATATCAATACAGGACGATTTTTAACATATCTGAAAGCTTACGTTTGATAAATGGGAATGTAAGACTACAACTACGCCTCTAATTGTTGGCGTGTGCTGGTAGTTTCGTGAATTAATTTGCAATTTTCAAATTCCCATAATTCATATCAGCGTTCGATGGGTTGCGGAAACACGAACATACCCAGCATGCAACTTGTACAATGAAGTAAGCTGCTCGGAAGATAGATTCTAATTGATTTGAAGCCAAGAGGAAGCTGAAAAACCTCCCAAGTGACGAAGAACAATCTGAAGAAATTTCAATCACAATTTATTGTCCTGTTTTGCTTTTCGTGTTTTGCACCAGGTCAGGTGACATGGAATACCAAATGCTGCTGATGTTTGAGGCTCTTGCAGGTATATCAGTAATGCTCTATTACTAAACAAGATCATGAAAGGAGAATGAATATTTACGTAGGTGGCCGGAACATAGACAATTTCAAAAGAAATATGAAAGATGCTTTTATGGTTTGGGGTTAGAAAACTTTTTACTGATTACAACACACACACACACACACACACACACACACACACACACACACACACACACACACACACACACACACACACACACACACACACACACACACACACACACACACACACACATACACACACACGTGCACATGTACATACACATGCACAAAAACCGAAGTAAGCAGCATTATGCAAACAATAATGAACTGGTTCATCATTAGACAGAGAGAGAGAGAGAGAGAGAGAGAGAGAGAGAGAGAGAGAGATGAGAGAGAGAGAGAGAAGAGAGAGAGAGAGAGAGAGAGAGAGGAGAGACAGAGACAGAGACAGAGAGAGACAGAGAGAGACAGAGAGAGACAGAGAGAGACAGAGAGAGACAGAGAGAGACAGAGACAGAGACAGAGAGAGACAGAGAGAGAGAGACAGACTGACAGACAGACAGACAGACAGACAGACAGACAGACAGACAGACACTGACACTGACGAAGACACATTTTAGATTGTCCAATACAGCAATTTATGCAGTCCCTGTTAGCACAGGCAGGGACATGGAATACAATGTCGATGTTGATTTGCAGTAAATAATAACATTTATAATCATAAGATTTTCTTCCGAACATGACAATTACAAAATAATATAAAATGCTTTCTATTGGAGAAAACTTATGATCACACACACACACACACACACACACACAACACACACACACACACACACACACACACACACACACACACACACACATATACACATACACACACACACACACACACACACACACACACACACACACACACACCATCTCTCACTCGCCCCTCCCTTCATCCATGCCAAACCCGCCCTTCATCATCAACGACAACAGAAGAAAATAAAGGGACCATCTAAGGAACTAGAGTTACTCAGTCGTAACACAAGATAGAGACAGAAAAGAGACAGAGAGACAGAGAGACAGAAGAAAGACAGAGAGAGACAGAGAGACACGAGAGAGACAAACAGAAAGAGATAGAGAGACAGAGAGACAGAGAGACAGAGATAGAGACAGAGATAGAGAGAGCGAGAGCGAGAGAGAGCATATGGATATGGATATGGTATGATATATCAAAGTCACAATAAACAAAAAATGATTGTCTAGTCAGCCACATTAGGGAGCCCAGTGACAACATACACTGAGAGCGCACACCATCAGCAGCTGACACACAAGGGGCTGGTGGTGGATGTCCAAACCTCCTGATGTATAGGAGCCACCCTCTGCTCTCCCTCCAGTCCACTCTCCAGCCAGATTCTTACTCTAGGGACGGGGGGGGGGGGGGGGGGATATATCAGCATGCAGAATGATAGCGTGCCAGTCACAAGGGTCGGCACACAGCTAGTCCACCAGTCTAACAATGGAGTGGCTACAAGCAGACAGTTTTTAATTCAAAATTATTTTTGCTTTCATCTGAAACATTAGCAAATTATCCTTTTCTTGACACAATAGTCCAGGAGACTTGGAAGGCAGCATGTTTTATTACATATTGATTTTATTTGTACCAGTAAACAATGTCATATTGAAAGAAGCTCTACAATGGAAACTTCAAAACAAACAACCTAAAACAACTGAAAAACTTACAGGATAAATATTTTTCAAACGCTGAAGCACAGATACACGCAGAAACGCAGCTAACACGAAAAAAGAAGTGACAAGAAACAAACAAAAAAAACGAGAGAAAAAACAACTGTCAACAACAACCCCAAAAATCAAACCACAAAACAAAACAATATAAGGAGCTCTCAAACGATACTAAACAACGAAGCGTCCAGCACAACAGACTACATATTGACTTCAGGTCATTGCTTAGGCTATGCAGGAAAGGCTGAAGATAAAAAAATGTAATCATACAAAAGACTCACTCCTGTAGTTCTGTCCGCTCTGTCCAGTAGACTACTACTAGCCTACTAGTGGACCAACGTTTGGGAGGGTGGGGGGGGGGAAGGAGGAGGGAGGGAGGATTCGGAGCGTGCATACACGTGCTGAATTACACAGCTGCTGGCCACAGGGGGGAGACACAGCTAGCTAACCCTGCAGCCCCTCTGTGGACTGAGAAGTAGCGGAGGAATCAGCTGGTAATCGTTAGTCGATAATGGCGTCTTCACTCTGGAGCCGGGCTGGCTGCTAGGCCTGCTGCTACTGCAGCCAAAGTCCCTGTGGGGACAGAGGGGTAGTTTGAAGCAAAGAGAAGCTAGCTGGGCAAACAACATAGGAAGATAGGAAAAGAAGAAGAAGACAGTATTGGATTTTAACGAAATGTTGTACTGGTGTTCGAGGCTCTAAACTGTTTATTTTGACTTAACTGACATTTAGAAGGTACTACAGTATCAAAAAGGACTCACACAGTTGGGAGGAGGGGGGACGGTTAGCCTAGTGGTCAGAACATTGCGCTGGCAATTTGAAGACCCGGGTTCGATTCCGGTCGAGGAGAGTTTTCCCCTGGAGTTAACATCAGTGCTGACTCCACTCCCCCACAAATCCTTCGGATGAGACTTTAAAACCGAGGCCCCGTGTGCGAAAGCACGCAGAACATCTTGCGCACACGTTAATCCTGTTCCGCTTTTCGTAAGAGTAGGCCAACACCTTACACATACGTTAAAACCTGTCCGACCTTTTGGAATAGTAGGCTAATTTGTGTTGGTGGGAACAAACCGATAACCAAATTACAAAACGGCAGGCACACAGGGCTGGATGGAAGAAACAGCACACAGTTTATGTTTCACCATGTCTCGAAATGAGAGAGTAAAGTTATCACAGGGACTGGATGGAAGAAACAGCACACTAGTTTATGTTTCACTGTTCTCGAAATGAGAGAGTAAAGTTATCACAGGAACTGGATGGAAGAAACAGCACACGAGTTTATGTTTCACTGTTCTCGAAATGAGAGAGTAAAGTTATCACAGGGACTGGATGGAAGAAACAGCACACGAGTTTATGTTTCACCATTCTCGAAATGAGAGAGTAAAGTTATCACAGGGACTGGATGGAAGAAACAGCACACGAGTTTATGTTTCACCATTCTCGAAATGAGAGAGTAAAGTTATCACAGGGACTGGATGGAAGAAACAGCACACGAGTTTATGTTTCACATTCTCGAAATGAGAGAGTAAAGTTATCACAGGAACTGGATGGAAGAAACAGCACACTAGTTTATGTTTCACCTGTTCTCGAAATGAGAGAGTAAAGTTATCACAGGACTGGATGGAAGAAACAGCACACTAGTTTATGTTTCACCATTCTCGAAATGAGAGAGTAAAGTTATCACAGGGACTGGATGGAAGAAACAGCACACTAGTTTATGTTTCACCATTCTCGAAATGAGAGAGTAAAGTTATCACAGGGACTGGATGGAAGAAACAGCACACTAGTTTATGTTTCACCATTCTCGAAATGAGAGAGTAAAGTTATCACAGGGGCTGGATGGAAGAAACAGCACACAGTTTATGTTTCACTGTTCTCGAAATGAGAGAGTAAAGTTATCACAGGGGCTGGATGGAAGAAACAGCACACGAGTTTATGTTTCACTGTTCTCGAAATGAGAGAGTAAAGTTATCACAGGGACTGGATGGAAGAAACAGCACACTAGTTTATGTTTCACTGTTCTCGAAATGAGAGAGTAAAGTTATCACAGGGACTGCGGATGGAAGAAACAGCACAGAGTTTATGTTTCCTGTTCTCCGAAATGATGAGTGAAATTTCTTATCACAGGGACTGGATGGAAGAAACACACATGAATTTATTGTTTCATGTTCTCAGAAACTAGAGAGAAAGTTAATTCACAGGGAAATCTGGATGAAGAAACAGCACACGAGTTTATGTTTCACTGTTCTCGAAATGAGAGAGTAAAGTTATCACAGGGACTGGATGGAAGAAACAGCACACGAGTTTATGTTTCACTGTTCTCGAAATGAGAGAGTAAAGTTATCACAGGGGCTGGATGGAAGAAACAGCACACTAGTTTATGTTTCACTGTTCTCGAAATGAGAGAGTAAAGTTATCTACGAAGTTGAAATGCGGCTATCCTCATTGTGGGCAAAAACGGTCACTTAAGCAAAATCTCTCCATTGAAATCTCTCCATTGAAATCTCTCCATTGAAATCTCTCCATTGAAATCTCTCCATTGAAATCTCTCCATTGAAATCTCTCCATTGAAATCTCTCCATTGAAATCTCTCCATTGAAATCTCTCCATTGAAATCTCTCCATTGAAATCTCTCCATTGAAATCTCTCCATTGAAATCTCTCCATTGAAATCTCTCCATATGAAATCTCTCCATTGAAATCTCTCCATTGAAATCTCTCCATTGAAATTCTCCATTGAAATCTCTCCATTGAAATCTCTCCATTGAAATCTCTCCATTGAAATCTCTCCATTGAAATCTCTCCATTGAAATCTCTCCATTGAAATCTCTCCATGAAACATTGAAATCTCTCCATTGAAATCTCTCCATTGAAATCTCTCCATTGAAATCTCTCCATTGAAATCTCTCCATTGAAATCTCTCCATTGAAATCTCTCCATTGAAATCTCTCCATTGAAATCTCTCCATTGAAATCTCTCCATTGAAATCTCTCCATTGAAATCTCTCCATTGAAATCTCTCCATTGAAATCTCTCCATTGAAATCTCTCCATTGAAATCTCTCCATGGAAATCTCTCCATTGGTGACCCTCGGACCTCAAGTCGAGGAACGGAAAAAATAAAAATAAGAATAAAAGTCGGATTGGTGTCACAACCAGACAACTGTTCAGGTATAAATGAGACAGTTTGATCACAGGAATATGTCTGTTTTCTGTCTGTCATCTTCCAAAACAAAACCTACTTTGCTTACAAGCCTTCAAATTTTTGGGTTTTTTTTGTTGGTCTTCCTGGTCTGTTTCTTCTCAAAGTCTGCATTGTTTTGACATCCAGCCTGGCCATCTTGCAGCTTAGTGTTTGCATTCTGCTTTCAAATAAAGAGGTTATGTACATCCTTTTTGACCAATGGATCTACATTATCATATCATCCATAGCTAGCTAAGAGTTTCATGGTGTACTATTTCATTGTGAGGTATAGTACAAATTTGTTTTTTTGTGTTGTTGGAAAATCTTCATAGGTGTCCTTCTAGACAATGGGATAGGTGAAGGCCAAGGTTGTTGTTGTTGTAATTAAATTAACGTCCAGCGGAGATTCCGACTGAGGGACTATGTGTAGGAGTCATAGTGCCTAATGGCCAGACACTGTAGCGCATGATGAATTAGAGTATTGCTGTATGTGTTGAAAAGGTACAGTTTAAAACAATGTATCATAACATCCTTTGTGCATTGAAAATCTTTCTTTATTGAGGAAAATTGTAAGGAAAACAGGGTGCTGTTAACTGATAAACACTCAATCATTCAATCATGATTGACCCAATAATGAAGTTGAACAAAACCCCTAGCTGAACGAAACCTTTTAGTGACAATATTTAAGTCATTATTGAGCAATGCCTTTGGTCTTAATTGACTAAAGTTTCGGCTCCAGGATGCTCGTGGTAATTGAAGCTTCACCAGTTGTGGTACCTGACAACAGATATTTTTCGTTCATAATTTTCAGAAGTGTCTCTCGCATGCACACACACACACACACACACACACACACACACACACACACACAACACACACACACACACACACACTCGCGCGCCAAACACACATACACACACACACACACACACACACACACACACACACACAAACACACACACACATACACACACCACACACAACACGGGATAGCCTAGTGGTCAGAACATTGCACTCGCAATATTGACGACCCGAGATCGATTCCCGTTCGAGGGGATTTGTCTTTCTGGAGTTAACATCAGTGCTGACTCCACTCTCCCCACAATTCCTTCGGATGAGACTATAAACCGAGGCTCCGTGTGCGAACGCACGCACAACATCTTGTGCACACGTTAAATCTGCCGCTTTTCGTAAGAGTAGGGCATTGTGTGCCGGTGAGAACAGGTGACAGGATTAACAAAACTGCAAACACACGGGGACTAGATGTAAAAAAAGCACATGAGAGCTTATTCCATTACCCTTGATATAAAAGAATAAATAAATGAATAAATAAATAGATAAATAAATAAATGAATAATGAATAAACAAACACTCACAAGGCACATAGGCACACACACATGCACAGACACACACACAGACACACACAGACACACAGACACACAGACACACAACACACGACACAGACACAGACACAGACACAGACACAGACACAACACACCACACACACACACACACACACACACACACACACACACACACACACACACACACACACACACACACACGATTGAATCCCATACCCTGCGTGTGCTGTAATCAGCACTGCTCCCTTTAATACCTTCAGGCCTTGGGGGAAAGGAGCGAATCCACTGACAGACAGCATGGAACAACTGATTGGAAAAGAGAACATGCAGTCTCTGGCATTACATAATATGTGTGTGCGTGCGTGTGTGTGTGTGCGTTAGTGTGCTGTGTGTGTGTGTGCGTGTGTGTGTGTGTGTGTGTGTGTGTGCGTTAGTGTGTGCGTGTGTGTGTTGTATGTATGTTGTGTATGTATGTGTGTGTGTATGTGTGTGCATGAGAGATATGTGTGTATGTGATAGGCTAAGTTTCAAGTTATTATTTTGCTTTTGACAAAGACGCTCTGACATTAAAACTGAAAAAATAACTCAACAATTTTCCCTCTGTGTTAGTCTTATAACCATTAAAGCCAACCAGTCTTAAAGCTACTATAAGCTCAAAGCAAACCAAGTTAAGATGTCTCATTTTAACAACAACCCCCCCCCCCCCCCCCCCCCCCGAATATTGCTGACAGTAATCCAATACACTGAATTCTGAATTCCGTCATTATGTGGATCGGTGGTCAAGACGTAATGCACCTGCCTAGCAAGCGAGAAGTCCGGGTTTGATGCCCGTCCCAGTGAGTGGTGGTCTGGTTACTAGTCTTTCAGATGAGACGTTAAACTGAGGTATTATGTGCAACACGCATTCAGCGCATGTAACAGAACCCACAGCAACAAAAGAGTTGTCCCTTGTAAAATTCTAACCTTGAAAGGAAAACATTTACACATGCAGCCAGGAAAAAAAACATAGTGGGTGGCGCTGCTCTTGCGGCGACGCGCTCACTTTGGGGAGAGCAGTCAACTTGAATTTCACACAAAGAAATCTGCAGTGACTAAAGGCTGCATACAAATCCAAACATAACAAAATACCACCAGTGTTTAATGAAATAGACTTTTCTGTATGCAAATGAAAATTAATCAGATCACGCCGAAGGTGCCAACTGTTCTGTTTATCATTGCCATTATTATTGCCAGAATACACAACAGCCCCACGAAGCATTGTATTATATTGTATTGAATTGCATTGTATGCCTTTTTTTTAAGTAACAGCAGATTTCTCTGTGTGAAGTTTGGACTGCTCTATCCGAGGAGAGCTCTTCGCCACAAGAGCAGCGCCACCCATTCTCTTTTTCTTTTTCTGTCTGCATCTGTATTTGTTCCCCTACTAGACTGACTTCTTTGTACACAATTTTTCCAAGGACAACTCTCTTGTTGCCTTTACTTCTTTTACATTCGCAAAGTGCATGTTGCGCACGGTACGGGACCTCAGTTTAATGTCTCATCCAAACGACTAGCACCCAGACCGCCACTCGCGGTCTAATGGATGGGGGAAAAGTTTGGAACACAAACGGGTATGGAACCACCGCACATTTCGAACCCGGACTTTTCGCTTTTTAGACAGGTGCGTTACCTCTAGACCACCGATCCACCAGTGCGTATAAGCTAATGCCATCAGGCTCTGTCGCTTGAACCGGGGCAGTTAGAACATCTATGTAAGCAAAGGTTCAGTAGCAATGTTTTCAATGTTCACAAATTGCAATTAGCTGTAGCAGAGATGTATCACAAAAGTGTTTCTGTCTGTGATGAAAGCTTCTATCTTCTCCATCATCTGGAAAACAAAGTATTGTGGTTTCCTCGGTAATGTTATAGCGCTGATAGTTCCGGGATGGGAATGTCTGATTGTGGTAAACACACAAACACATCAAGTGATCGACAGACAGACAGGCAGACAAATAGACAGACAGACACACAGACACACAGACAGACAGCCGCCAGATAGATAGACAGACAGACAGATAAACTATATAAAAATGGCCGTCCCGCCAACCAACTTGCCAGCTACTTAGCAGAGCATGCAAATAGATGATAGATGAACAAGACCAAAACCTATCTATATTGTCCAGGTTTAAGGTTCAATAGATTAGTTTCTATTCTATAAAAGCTGTGACAGTTAGCCACACAGCTTGACTGAGTGATAGACTAAGGAGCAGACCAATGATGATAATGAACAAGAACTGCGAAGAAGAAGAAGAATTGTGAAGAAGAAAAAGAATTGCGAAAAAGAAGAATTGCAATGATTATTGTGAAGAATCGCAAAGATAAATTGCAATAAAGAATAGCAAAGAAAAACATTTGTGAAGAATTGCAAAGAAAAAGAATTGCCAAAAAGATATGCAAAGAGGAATTGCGATAAAAAATTGTGAAAAAGAAAACTTGTGAAGAATTATGGCGCAGAAGAATACGAAGAAGATATGCGAAGAAGAATTGTGAAGAAAAATAGCAACAAATGCAAAGAAGAATTGTGAAGAAAAATTAGAAGGAAGAAGAGCGAAGAAAAATTGCAAAGAAGAAGAAAAAGAATTGCGATAAAGGATAATTGTAAAGAAGAAGAATTGCCAAGAACTTCAAAGTACTGCGAAGAAGAATAGCGAATAAGAATTGCGAAGAAGGTGAAGAAGGAGAATTGCAAAAAGAAAAAGAAGGAGAAGGAGAAGGAGAAGGAGAAGGAAGAAGAAGAAGAAGAAGAAGAAGAAGAAGAAGAAGAAGAAGAAGAAGAAGAAAAAGAACAACAACAACAACAACAAGAAGAAAACAAGAAAAACAAGAACAAGAAAAACAAGAACAGAAAAAGAGAAGAAAGAAAGGCTGAAAGAAAGAAAGAGACTGAGAGACTCTGCAGGGAGAGCTGTGCAGAAAATTATATTTGCATGCATTTTGTGATTAGGTCTGATTGGATTTTGTTTGCTCTGTGATTCCAGTGATCTATACATCCCTGCTTATTCATTATGCTAACAGCGCTTTATTTTCAGCCCTACTTTCACGCCCAACCTCTCCCCTTTCCTGTAAACCTCACTACCCTCCCCACTCTTTCTCCCTACTCCTAGTTTCCAAATAAGAGAATCAGAGAAATTCGCTTTTTATGTTAGTTCTTTTTGCAGATGCTTAATTTGATTTATGAACACTGCATAGCACGAAGCCTTATGATTGAAGAGTAATAAAACGTAATTCCAATTTGGTTCACGAAGAATGCCATAAGTTTGTTTTTGTTTATGGGCTTTCATTTCTTACACCGTGTCCTTGTTTATAAACTTATTACGGTAATGAGAAAGCTGTGTCGTCGTTTACCTTTTTAACAAAAAAAAAAAAAAAACCTTTTCACATTTGTTTATGTCCATAGAATATGATTATTATGAATCTAGAAATTGTTGTTTGGCTGTTGTTGTCAAATGCAATGTTCGTTTTATTGTTTTTTTTAAAGCGATTTATAGGTAACTCGTAAAAGAATCTGGTTATAGACAAAACTTAGATCAATCCTCCTAGAAATACAGAGTTATGAGACATATCTCGAAGAAAATTTTGTTAACAATACATGTTAGAATGGTTTTTTTTCCCTTCTCTCCATTAGAGGCAGACAATAACCTTACGGCCAGTTACACACAGGCTGATATCAGGTATTACACAACCGGACAAGAATATTTCACTGTATCGCATTACATTGTATGATATAATAATGTTAAAGTCCTCCCATTTTTTTTAAAGGAAGATGCTATACAAGTTTTAAAGACAGCATGGCTAACTAATTGCTGGTAGTTTTTCAAACTCTGGATCAATTTGAATTCAAACCAGTCACTCCACTCATTTTATATCAATACTGTGTTGCAGTAAAGCAAGTTACAGGTAGGCACTTTTGATCATTGTTCTTTAATGGTAGCATAGTTGTATATGGATGAAAGCTCGAATTTCTGGTGCTCTTTATATTGTGATGTGTGCAGGCTGATGTTCAGAACCTGTGTTGTGATGTATGTATATCCGTAATATTATTTTTACATGTTCACCTTTTATGTATGGCCTGTAACCCGCCAGGATTGCTCTATTTTTGAGATAATAAAGTATTTTTGAATTTGAATTTGAATATCAGAAAACAAAGTAACAACAACAACAACAACAGCAACAAAAACAGCAAGAAAACCATCTGCACAGCAGATTAAACAACTCGATAAGGGATTTCCCCCTAGAGTTAACATTAGTAATGACTATATTCCCCCTACCCACTCTGCCCCCACCCCCATCGAATTCCTTCGGATGAGGCTATACACCGAGACCCCATGTGCAAACACAGACCATCTCACGCGCACGTTAAAGACCCGTTCCATCTTTGGGACGAGAAAGTAATTTCCAACGGATGACAATTGAAAAATAACAAAAACCGCACACACACAGATATAGTGCTTAGACACCATTCCCAAAATCGGAACGCAGCTACCTTAATGGCAGGTAAAGACAGCTGCATAAATCTGCACAATCACACCATTGGGGAACCTCACAGCTCTAGCCGTGGAATGAACAAAAAACCAAACCCATCCCCAACAACAAACAGAACAACCCTCCCCCCCCTCCAACCAACAAACAAAACAAAACAAAGAACTCAGTAGGAAGTGGTTTTCTCCAGAGTTAAGTAAACAGCATCCAGCAAAATACACGAAAAGTTCTTGTCATTATGAGGCAGGGAAGGAAAGTAGAAATTAAGATCACATCATGAACAACAAACAAAAAACCATGCTCATTTACCGAACGCTCATTACAGCAGTCAGTCTCCTAGCCAGGCTAGTTATCTCATCCACAGAACTTCTCTGCGAAGGAAAGTAGAAGATAAGATCTGACCATGTAAAAGAACAACAAACAAACAAAAACCATGCTCATTTGAGATACGCTCTGTTCAACAGTCAGTCTCCTAGCCTGCCAGGCTAGTTATCTCCTCCACAGAACTCCTCTCCTCTTAACTCCCCCAGGGCTTGTCAGAACACGGGCTGAAATGTACAGACCATGTCTTCTAGGCTAAGATATTGAACCTCGGGGAGCCGAGTTCTCCCTCCGGGGAACTGGCTTGGCATGCGTGAACAGTTGTTGACCATTGAGGCTGGTATGTAACCAGTCCACCAGCCACCGCGGTGTTGGTGTTGCAAGAAACTTTGTGGTAATTGTAAGTGTATATAATTATATATAGGCTGTAGAATCAAATAAGCTGTTCCTACTTTCTCTTTCCAGATAATGTAAAATAAATGGAATTAAAAAAAAAGACATGGAAATAGAAGGGTTATGCCATACATGCCGTATTGATAGTCATGGTTCAAACATTTTGTTCACGTACTTTTGAAGGCTTTACCTCCACATTATAGCTTTTTGTTCTAGATATAAAAAACAAGCAAACAAGAAAACCGGATTTTTTGCCCGAATTATCTACCTTGTTTAGTTTTTGTCAAAGTTTGCCTGCATGCTTTTGTTTATTAAAAAACACCAGTGGGGACTGTGGGACAGGAATGACACAGAAGATGCAGCACACAACCTCCCCCCAAAAAAAAACAACAGCAACAAAAAACAACAAAACAAACAAGAAACGGGCTAACAACAACAAAAAAATCCCAAAACAAATCCAACAACAACTGCCATGTTTTTAGGAACGAAGTGAATGTAATCACAGGTTTACCTTAATCCTGAATGGCTATTTAACAAAAGATACATTTTTTTACACATGAAAACAACAAAAGTTTAAACACTTTGATCACTTTGTCTTTATTTTGTGTGATATATGGGCGTTGACTATGGAATTCGCGCCAAAAGAAGGTCATTTGTTCAACGAAAACGCCGGCTGTGGCTGGTCAGTCCGATGCGGGAGTGGCAGTCTCTGTTGCATCTGATGCAGATGTGGTTTGTTGAGGTGGCTGGAGTACATACCTTCCGTTTGGCTCTCTTTTCGTTTGCTGCGGTGTGGATCTTTTCTTCACCACACTTCAGCTGTTTGTGGAGACACACTGCGCCATTTGCTGCGGTCAGCCGCTACCTCCTCCCAGTTCTCTGTGTTGATGTCCAGGGCTTTCATGTCACGCTTGCAGACGTCTTTGTAGCGCAGTTGGGGGCGGCCAATGCTTCTCTTGCCGGAGGCAAGTTCACCATGGAGAAGATCTTTAGGAATGCGTCCATCCTCCATCCTTCGCACGTGACCGAGCCATCGGAGTCTGCGTTGTCTGAGGAGTGTGTACACGGTGGGAAAACCTGCAACCTCGAGGACCTGATCGTTGGTAATTCGTCGCTCCAGTGGATGCCGAGGATGCAACGGAGAAATAACATATACATGACCGAATAAAAAAACGAACTGACCGAACTGGCGACAAAACGATCATAAATTGATTTTGCTAATGACATGGGATGGCTAAGTGGTCAGAGCACTCGCTGTCCCCACGGTAAGGTTTAGAAGCATCGAGCGTGGCTACCATTTGGACGGGCGACCATTTGTGCACCTTGGCTTCAGTACAGTCCTCCCAGTTTACAGCTGTAAATGGGTACCTGCCCTCTTTAGGGTCAGGGAAGGTAAGCAGCGAGGGAGAGGAGATGGGTGCCGCCCTCAATGTGCTGGCCCCTAGAGAGGCGGAGGTCTCTGAAGCCTTGCTCCCCTACAAAATATGGGTTATGGGACAGCCTTACCTTTATGAACAAAGCGGTACTGCCTCAATTTACATATTGGGCGGATAAAACACGAAAGCTAAGTTCCAGCAAATGGTAGTAAGCAAGGAGTTTGGTCAGCTCTGGGAAGAAACTGACCAGATCTTTAATACTCTTTCAAAGTGAAAATACATTTGAGGAGTATTGATTGAAAACCTGTCAACCATCAATTTGCATAGCTTTTCTTTCCTCACCAAGGCAACGGACACGGAAGACTGAACGCTGACGACCCTTCGAGTCAAAGGAAGAAATAACTGGGCAGGGATAATGCTGATTCAAAATCAATAATCTCCAACAATAACACAACTCGTACATGTCCGCAGTAACTTTTTATAATAGGAACCAGGGTACACAACACAGCTCAGAGCAGAAGAGAGGATGTAGAGAACAAAGAAGGAAGGAACGACAAAAACACAAATGTTTTTTTTAACGTGCTGCACAAGAGGTAGCCAACAGAATAAGCCCCGAGTCCACACTATTTCTAGAAGGGCCAGAGAAGCAGAAGACAGAAACTTAGTGTATAACAGTCCCAACAACCAGCCGATCATTCCACACAGCAGGCAGACAGCCCCTGACTGGAGGCTGGCTATCCATGGACAACTGGGGCGTTCACCACAGTGCTGAATTACACAGTCAGTGGTCACAAGGGGCAGGCCCACAACCAGCCCGCCACAATGGAGGAGCGATTAACTGAGGCAGTTACCGGTAACTGGTCATCGATTGTAGCTTAGTCAGGGTGGCCAGGAGGATTAGTCAGGGGTCAGGATGTCCACGGCCAGCAAACTCGCTGAAAAGAAAACTGGGAACGAAGTAGGACACGAAAACCAAGCCGCCTGGAAGCAGTTGCTTCACTGGAATGTCGCGGGTTGAAATCTCCAAACATTCACGTGGATTTCTTTTTGTTGATGTAACCTAGGATGTTTAAAAACTGTTGCCTTTTATTCCTCATGTGCTACTGTAAAACAAACTTATGATTCATGGCGAGAATTAGGGTCCGTTTATTTTATCTGGGGACAAAATAGCTCATTGGTCAGAGCACTAGCTTTCCCCAAGCTAAGGTCAAGCAGCATCAAGCGTGGTTACCAAAGTGGATGGGTGACCATTTGCGCGACTTGGCTTCAGCACAGTACCACAGTTCACCCAGCTGTAAATGGTACCTGTCCACTTTAGGGTCAGGGAAGGTAAAGCAGCGAGGGAGAGGAGATGGGCGCCGCCCTCAGTATACTGGCCCCTGGAACAGCTGAGGTCTGATGTCTTGCTCTCTTAAGACCACATAGGTTATGGGACACCTTTACCCTTTTTTTCTTCTATTTTAAGTTAAAAAAAATCTACGTAGATATGATTCTCGTCTGCCAAAAGACCTGACAGACAGACGGATATTGTGACCACTAATTAGATAAAGGAAAAGATAGACTACACAGAGAGAAACGGGAGATTTGTTTTTCTTTGGTTTTGGCCTGTGGCCCTAAAGACATGGGTTGGAGATTCTGTAACATGTCCATCTAAGAGGGTACTTTCTCTGGGGCCAACGTTCTTTCAGATTCATTCTTTGAAAATCCTTCGAATGAGTCCAGAACAGGATTTTACGTGTTAGTAATACTAGTATGAGTTCCTTTGACTCTGGCTTGTGGTATGGATGGCATGAAAATGCCCAGCAAAGAGTCTGTAGTCAGTGAGGCTGGGCTCTGACATGTTCAGCTAGCTTAGTGAGGACAAGAAGCTTTCAATGCCCTGATATGAGTGTTTCATTGGTTGGTCAGACAGAGCAGAGAGAGAGAGAGAGAGAGAGGGAAGAGAGAGTAGAGAGAGGAGAGAGAGAGAGAGAGGAGAGAGAGAGAGAGAGACAGAGAGACAGAGAGACAGAGAGACAGAGAGAGAGGAGTAGAGAGACAGAGAGACAGAGAGACAGAGACAGAGACAGAGACAGACAGAGACAGAGACACAGAGACCAGACAGAGACAGAGACAGAGACAGAGAGACAGAGAGAGCAGAGAGATACAGAGACAGAGACAGACAGACAGACAGAGAGACAGAGACTGAGACTGAGACAGAGAGACGGAGACAGAGAGACAGAGACAAAGGATATATCCATTTTGCATGACAAAGGGAGAGAGAGAAGAGCAGGGAAAGAGGAAGTGCGTGGCTCCTTATATCCTGCATTGTATTTGCATACATTATGTTGTTAGGCCTGATTGGCTTATCTCTGCTATGTGAATCTGATGACCCCCCCCCCCCCCCCATTCTGTCTGCCTCTTTATGGTCAGCCACTGACTGCATGCTATGCACGTGCCACACACACACACACACACACACACACACACACACACACACACACACACAC
>CM060331.1:55502783-55507783 GCA_030674155.1 Stramonita haemastoma
ACAGCTATATATGTGCACGAAAGTTTAGATTATAAAATGTGTGTTTCACCAGCACCAAATAACATCCAGAATTTATATACGTGTGCTGCTCAAGTAAAATTTAGCAAGGATAACGTGATGAATTTTGTCTCTGTGTATCTGCCCAAAGGCCCCAATGACGAGAATACAGAATGGGTTCGTTCTTTACAAATGTCAGGGGATAAGTGGGTCGTCGCTGGTGATTTTAATGCCCATTCCCCTTTTTGGGACAAGAATTGTCAATCCATCACCAGTAGACGATTTGTAGAAAATATTGTGGATTCTTCTCTGTTTCTGCTTAATGATGGCAGTATCACACGAATCCCCGATATTTCTACTCAGAGACCTAGTGCTATTGACCTGTACCTTGTTTCTCCCACTCTAGTTCCTTATTGTACATGGGAAACGCAGAGTGACACGCTGGGAAGCGACCATGTACCAGCTGTTATGACATTGTATGATGATTCAAACCAAACAAATGACGTCAAAGATTGTGTTCCTAAATATAACTATAACAAGGCTGACTGGGATAAGTTTCAGTCTCTCTTAAGAATGCAAGAGACTAGCACTTTAAAAGATGATGATATCGACATATTTTATCTAAGATTTACAGAAGGTATTCTGAGGGCTGCTGATAATTCTATCCCCAAATTTTCTTCCTTGAAATCTAAAAAACACACAGGTAACGTTTGGTGGAATGAAACGTGCCAGAAAGCAGTAGACAAAAAGAAAATAATGTTCAAAGCTTACTTGAGACATAGATCCTCAGAAAACCATGCGCTTTTGAAGAGGGCTAATAAAGAGGCTGACAGAGTTATAGCTCAAGTTAAGAAAGATTTCTGGTCTGCTTTTTGTAATAGAGAGGTTAGTAGTCATAAAGACATGCAAAAAGTATGGAAAAAGCTTAATGACATGAAGCATGGTGTAAAAGTACCCATCTATCCAATTAAAACTAAAGATAAAGACTTCCCTACTAATTCAGACAAAGGGGAAGCTTTTGTGGACATGTTTGCACACACAATGAGTGATGCAGGTCTCTCTCAAGCACAAACTGTCTTTAGAAGTACAGAAACGCAAAAAGATATATATAAAGATCCCATCTCTGATAATTCACATGTAATAAACGCTCCGATTACAATGCAGGAGGTCAGTGATGCTATCCAATCGGTAAGCAATAAGAAAACATCGGTGGGAATAGATGTTGTATCTAACGAAATGATGAAACATTTGCCAGAAAACTGGATTTCTCTGCTTCTTGATCTTTTTCAGCAATGCTGGGCTAAGGGTTTGCTCCCCATCGTGTGGAAACAGTCTATCATAGTTCCAATTTTAAAACAGGGAAAACCCAAAGAAGACAAAAATAGTTACAGGCCCATTGCACTCACTTCACACGTAGGAAAACTTATGGAAAGGATTATATTAAACAGATTAGTGCATTACTGTGACAAAAACAAAATACTTCCTGTTGAGCAGGCAGGCTTTCGAAAAGGCAGATCCAGTATAGATCACCTGGTAAAACTAACCACACATATCAAGCACCAATTTGCCCGCAGAAAAAACGTTCTTGCTACTTTTTTCGATGTATGTAAAGCGTATGATCAAGTCTGGCATGCTAGATTACTTTTTAAACTTAAATCTATTGGTTTGTCCGGTAACATGTATTTCTATGTCAAAAATTTTCTATGGGGCAGAAGCATTCAAGCTAAAATTGGAAACACCTATTCCACCCCGAGATTTCCGACAATGGGAATACCACAAGGATCTGTTATCGCCCCTTATCTTTTTAACCTTCTACTTTATGACCTTCCGAGATCCCTGTCAAATAACGTTGTCCTCGTTCAGTATGCAGATGATCTGTGCATGTGGATGAAGACAACAATGAAAAAGGTAACCCCCAAGAGACAGTTAAGCTACATTAGAAAAACTTACCAGCTTGAACTTGATAAGCTTAGTATTTATATGACAGAAAATGGATTACTGTTATCTCCAGAGAAGACCAACATTGTTCTCTTCAATAATGGGGCTGACCCTGAGGGTTTGCCTACTTTCAAAATGCAGGATAGGCACCTTGAATACAAACCAATGGTAAAGTTTCTGGGTATTTATATTACTTCAAAACTGACATGGAATTACCATATTGAATATTTACTAACTAAAGCCAGAAAAACCTTAAATTTTATAAAAGTAGTAAGCAAACAGCATTGGGCTCAAGATGTATCAGTCTTAAAACATCTGTCCTTGGCATTAGTTCGTTCTAGTCTGACGTATGGTCATGAAGTCTTCTTTAATGCCCCAAAGTATTTATTAGATAGACTCAGAAGCATAGACTGTAAAGCTTTTCGCATTGCCTTGGGAGTACCCTTCCATGCATCATCCTTGGGAACATACAAGGAAGTGGGAGTTTTGCCTTTGGATGACTATCGAGAGGTAGCAGTAGCAAAATACGTTCTTAGAAGCTCAGCAACTGTAAATAATATAGAAGATGAACTCAGTCTAAGATCTGATAAGCAATTTCCTAATAGAGCTAAAAATATCCGCTCACTCACCACAATCAGCACCTTCACAAATGGTCTTTTTGAAAAGTCAGGAGTTAATCCCAGAGAAGTGCAACAGCTTATACCTCTATTATCTCCTTGTCCATCATGGGAGCTTCAAAGGGCTCAATTTGATTTGGAATGCTCCATCTATAAAAAAGAAAATGGAAGTAATATTCTTAGCGCGTATGTGAAAGAACATATTATAAACAAGTACTCATCACATCTTCAGATTTACACGGATGGGTCTCTGCTCAATGGTACTGAAGGAGGTGCAGCTTTCGTCATTCCTTCATTACAGGTTGAAAAACTGTACTACATTGGGAAAAACCACTCAATTTTCACAGCAGAGCTGACAGCCATTCTGATGGCTTTAAATTATTTACTTGATTTTCCTAGGACCATTGTGAAGGTGGTGTTATGTGTTGATTCAAAATCAGTGCTCCAATCCCTTAAAAATTCCGGGTCAAAAGTAAGACAAGAACTTATCACTGAAATATTACATCTTATACATTTTCTAATCCTAAGAGGCACTGATGTCACCTTTTGCTGGGTACCTTCTCATTGCAATATAGTATTCAATGAAAAGGTTGATAGAGCTGCTAAAAATGCGGCAATGCGTTTTGCTTGTGCTGATACTTTGAACATACCAATGTCTGTCGATGAGAATTATACTTTGATCGAACAGGGATGCTGGAAACATGTTAGAAAAAAACAAGAAGACGCTGGATTTTCTCATCATCAGGTTTCCTTTTCTGACCTTAATCATATTCTTTGTGTACGTTTTGGGCTGGATAAATTGCGTCTTAGATCGGTCATTTGTCTCATAAATAGACTTAAATTAAATGCCTTCCAAACGAAGTATGCTAAAAATGTGCGTTGCATATGTGATGGGACGATTTCAGTTAGTCATATTCTTTTTGACTGTCCCGTTTTAAAACAGTGTCTTCCCATCACACGTGAGAACTCTCTGGACAACATATTAAGCAACTGTGGGTTGCTGTGTGAACTCGCCTTATCGCTGAAGAAGAGTCCTATTGACAGTTTACTATAATGTTTATGAACATATCAGTAGCTTGTTTACGAGACAGAGACATTGATCTCGTGCTCTTTTGTTAATTTTCTAAAAAGTTCTGATTGATTGTTTAGGGTTTTAATGTTCACTTTTGGTGTTTTTATTTACTTTTTGTTTCTACCATTGGTTATAAGTTCTACAAGTAACATTATTCGTTTTTTTGTTGGTTTTTTTTTGTTTTTTTTTGTGTGTCTAATATCACTTATGTGAACAGACATTAAACTGAAGAACACACACAAACACATACACACACAAACACAAACACACGCACACGCGTGCACGCACAAACGCGCCCAACACACACACACACACACACACACACACACACACACACACACACACACACACACACACACACACACACACACACACACACACACACACACACACACACACACACACACACACACACACACACACATATCTGAGCTGGGATTTTCCTAGTCCCAGGCTGAATACTAACCAACAATCACATGGATGTTTTTTTAATTTAATGAGCTAAGGATTCCATGTAGGTTTTTTTCTTCTTATCCACAAAACCTTAAAATTTTTTGTAACCCGTGCAATCAACACAGTGATAAATTCATGACTAATCATGTCTACGCGTTTTATTAGATTATTATAAATATTCAAGTAATAAAAGGCATGATAATATTTATTATTTAATAATTAATGATGATGATGAATTATTATTATCATTATTAATCAATGATTTATTATTATCATTTTTTGTTGCTGTAATTTCGAGGGTGGGTAGTACACGTTGGAGCTTGACGATTTTTCTTCTCGTCTTCTATGAACACTCAGACAGCAACTATCGCTGTCTGTCATATTTATGTATCTATTCTTTTTTAGTTATTTATTCTTTTATATCGAGGATAATGGAATAAGCACTCTTGTGCTTTTTTATATCCGGTACCCGTGTATGCAGTTTTTGTAAATCTTGTCATCTGTTCCCACCGGCACACAATAGCCTACTCTTACGAAAAGCGGAACAGGAATTAACGCGTGCGCAAGATGTTCTGCGCGCGTTCGCACACGGGGCCTCGGTTTATAGTCTCATCCGAAAGACTTATGGGGAGAGTGGAGTCAGCACTGATGTTAACCCCAGGCGAAAAATCCCCTCGAACGGGAATCGAACCCGGGTCGTCAGATAGCGAGCGCAATGTTCTGACTACTAAGCTATCCCGTGGATTGAAAATGCGTTACACTGCCATTAAACACCTGATAAGTCAGGCCCAGCGCATTCGATTTTAACAGGGTATAGAGAAAATGGATCAAGAAGGCAAACAATAGATAAGAAGGAGGTGACAGGAAGAAAATGAACAAGGTCGAAAGTGAGGGACAGAAAAGAGGAAAATCTTAGCACCGAT